>BLKR01002181.1:0-215637 GCA_011170035.1 Teleogryllus occipitalis
AAATGCTCGATGGGAAAACAATGTAATAAGCTAGTAAATATTAGGGTAGTCCTTATTAGTTTGCCCCTATAATATTAATAAAAAATAAGTTAAGGTTATAAAACAATGTAAAGAACATTTACGTTTTTATTTATGGAAATACAATCTTAGCAAAATAACATTAGAAACTGAAACTGTTGAAATATGATAATTCACTGTCGTGCATTGTATATTCCCATTACATTGGCTCTTGACATGTAACAATTAAAAGAAAATCAATTTTTGAGTGAAATATTAATTTATAAAATCTCTTTCTTTAATCTCTCTCCTTATACATGGAGTCCTTCGGAAGAAACATTTGCCAAGCGAATACAAGTGCGGGGTAGGGAGCAGTTGAAAAGATCTGGACTAGCGCTAGCGAACGCAGCAATCACCTGCGTTCCCGGAAGGCTGCTTCACGGGAGAGGATGGAGGGCCTCGTCCGTTGCTCTTTCTGCCACATTTCCGCCTGAGGCGCCGCTGGTGACTCAGTGGCCCACAGTACCCTACGCGCCTGGTGAGGTCAGTGCCCCTGTGTAGGCGGATTTCTTTCGAGTTCCGCGTATGTCACCATTTGATTGGTTCTGAGAGCTGTCACTTCGCCGCCAACCAAGTACGCGTTCTTCTAGCGTAAGGTGCAAAGTCCGCTCGGTTGTTTTAAACATCCAGTTCGAGGAATTCTTGGTAGAAACCCGGAACTCAGTGTTAATGTATGAAGATGGGGCAACGTCTCCACGTTTTGTACGTTTTGATCAACTCTTTATTTTCTAGTTCATTCGCTGCAGAGCAAAATTAGACCATACGGAAGATTGCAGAACGATGGCTGTAAAAATGTTGTACAATTATATTTAAGAAGAAGATTGAGTTTTGAGCTTTTCTTCTTTAAGATGGAAAGAAGTACTGTTGAATGAAAGAAACGAAATTAAACAAATTGATTTCTTGTTCAGTTGAGCTAACCATTATATTTCTGTTCTTGTTGGATTGTAAAAACTTTCAGGTCGTTGAATTAGGTTTGTGTAAAATTACCTATCTTAATAGAGATAACTTTACCTTTTAACGTAAAGACATTTTTCTGACAGAGTGAGTGAGTGGGTGGAGAGAAATCGTCTTCAAGAAACATTGCTCATCATTAAAAGGAAATTTGTAACTGATTTAAAATGCACTTTCATGATAAATGTGTCTGCAACTTCCTAGAAAACCTTCACTTTGTAAGGAATACTTATCATTTCAATAGCTACGTATCAAAAACGTAGTAATTTCGATCGTCGGAATCTACGAATAATGCGTGTAAAGCTATGATTACTATTCGATTGCGAAAGAACTCGAGTACAATATGCTATCACGCGTAATATTACGTCTAGCGATATGCCTTTGTCATTAGGTCTACGTAGAACGATCTAGCCATCACTAGGCTTCCCACAAGACCAGCTTCCAAGAAAAAGGATGTAATGTTGCGACAACACGCGGTCTTACAATTTGAAAGCTCATGTTCCCCACCTTACTAATCCCCGATCCCTTCCGAAAAGGGTATTCTGATCCTCTGGTCTCCAGCAGAGGAACCTTGGGCGCACGCACGCAAATCAGCCTATGACCCGAGGCACACAACTGCAAAATCATTCCGAAGAAAATAATTTGATTTCCTATGCAGTTTTATAAAAACAATCAAAGGTATTGTAAACATGCATTTGTTTATGTCTCAGAAGAAACGTTTCTGTTCTAATTAGAGTAACTTGTATTCAGTTATTGTATCCTATTTATTTACATTGATCTAGCTATACGCAACTTTAAAGTGAATATAAAAAAACATAATAGTGAAACAAAAAGAGAGATGTGCATCAACTGATGTCACTGCAGTGCCTCCGGGAGGTGTTAGGTTCGAGTCCCAACGGTGGCAAGATTTTCGTCACTAACTACACTACAAGGACGAATTCAGTCGCGGTCTGGAGGAGAATTCTAGCGGCCGGCTGCTCTGGTCGATAGTTTTCCGTCCTTTTCCGTTCAATACCAGGCGACCGAGCAGTACTCCAACAAATAGGCCACGAACCGTGCGCGAGTTTTCCTTCCTCTTCCTTGTCGTATCCTCACCCCTTACTTACACTAACACAGGCACCACATTACCACACATGCCGGGAGACCGGTCGTGAGCTTAGAGCTGGTCCCGGCTGCGGAGTGCCTCGCTGGTGGGAGATACCTGTTTGTAGGTAAACCCTGTAAGCCGACGGTAGGTCGGCGCCGGATCTCGCCATCCCGCAGGGGAAGATCATCGCCACCTCCCCCGCTAAAACTTTCTCTATACTTACAGACGAATGACCTTATGAGCTGACGCGCCCGGAATGATCAATCAATCAGTGATTATATATGTAATATTGTGTTTGTTTATTATATGCCATTGAATTTGAATAGTGACCAACATTGTAAGTTTGACGGGCCCCCCAAAATAATGTTGGCTCACGGCCTCTCGATCGGGACCCTGCGCGCGCCTCCCGCTCGGGGAGCGGCGGTGTCGCGGGCGGCGGCGACGGCGGCGGCGCAGCTCGGCGCGCGAATCCAGCCGCCCGCGGCGCGCGCCTGCCCGCCCGCCCGCCCGCCCGCCCGCCCGCCCGCCCGCCCGCCCGCCCGCCCGCCCGCCCGCCCGCTCGCTCGCGCTTTCTCCCCGCTCAGGATTGATGGCGGCGCGCGCGCGGGCGCACGTTGGCAGACACGTGCGCTTACGTCACGCGGGATATGGTTTGGGAAACTCCCCGCTCCGCGCCGCGCCGCGCGGGGCCGCTGCCTGCCGCCACCGCCGGAGCTCCCCGCCGCCGTGGAGGGATTTGGCACCCGCCGCCCGCCTACTCTCCTCCTGGCCCGCCCCCGCCCCCGACCGCCACCCCCTCCGCGGCAACTTTCGAGACCGCTCGTTTCTTGCAGGCCGTGCGCTCAGGAAGGCGACGGTGTTCTAAATCATCATCGTCTTGTTAATCTGTCTTGGGACAGTTGCAGTGGGCTCGTTTCATCCACAGCAGTGTCGTCTTGAGTTCTCCTAATATCTACTATCTGGTCTACTACTCTCTCCTTCTCCGCCTGTGACTTTCTCTCTCTCCCTCTCTCTTTCTTTCTTTCTTTCTTTCTTTCTTTCTCTGACTCCATTCATTCTCTCTATCGCTCTGTCTCTCTCACTCTCTTTCCCCTCTCGTGTCCGTCAATATTCTGAGCCTCCTCCTTCTGATTATAATACGTTGAAATTCTTCACCATGAACGTATTGTTGTCAGTTCTGGTCATAACCAAAAACGTCATTAATTACGAGTTTGAAACCGCTGCTTTATACGAACGTAACATTCAGGTATCAATTCGGTGTGTGAAATAGTTTAATAATAGAGTAAAAATCTAAGTAAAGAACAATTAAACTCAATTCAAAATGTCTTTAAATTTGCACATCAGTATTACACGCGGGGGCGGGGAATTTACAATTGTACAAGTGTGTAACCGAATCACTAATACTTGATTTCTCTTACATAATTCCTCAGCCCTATATGCTACTCCATGCATGGCGTATTGGTAGCATTGCAGGGAAATAAATGTTACGCTCTTCTTCTTAACTCTTATATACATTCTCGGTGAGAACATTTGGAAGAATAGAACCCTTGAGCAGGTCTTTTCTTCTAAATCCTTCTGTCCTTGGAGCTGTCACAGGAGAAAGAATCTTGTGAATTTTGCCAGATAACTAAAATTACTCATACGTGCGTGCTAGAAGAGCCAGTGTTGGGGAAAAGACACGTGCCCCACCTTTCATTGCAGTGCATTTCATTGCATTTCCTAACATTAGCCAACTATCGAAAGACTTCTTTAGGTTTTTAACAAAGATTCGTGTGTTCTAATGGAAGAAATAGGTACACGTAGACAACATGGAAAATGTGTCATTTTCAATGATTGTTCTTAAAGTTACTTGATTTCGTTTTCTTCGGAATTATCAGTAATGATGTTTATTCGGTCGATGTTTGAGAGATCAAGTGTAATTGCTTGGGAGAGTGACGTGTTTGAAAAAAGTAGTGCTTATTGCACTTACATAGTTGTGTATTTGAAGTAAAATTTGCTATATTTACGATGTACTCTTATATGCGAACGAGAGTAATGAACGAATTTTTTGAGATCGTGAAATGAAGGTTTGTATGAAATATTCATTGAAAGGTACCTTGTTTTTTTTAATGAAGTAAATGTTTTAAAAGTTTTGTTGTTCCTTTCTAACTATCACATTCATTTTCGAAATACCTTACGAAATGACGTTTTATTAAACCTCATATCTCACTGGCGCACAATTTTTCATCGGCGTGTTATGATCCTCAAAACACGTATTCGCTCGCATGTTTCTCTTCAGTAGCCGAACTAAATCAAGACGGACAATTGCCATAAATCATCCTCTCTGCCAGTGGTGATGATAGACGCCGAGGGAATCGACTTTTTTTTGTTCCGTTTCTTGCCCGCATAGATTATTCGCTCGCCGCGGTGGGCCGTGAGCGCTTGTCGTGGCGAGGGCGGGAGCAGGGGTGAGAGCGGGAAGGTCGAGGGCGTGGTGGACGCGGAGTCGGGAGAGGGGCAGGAGAAGCGGTGGGATAAGGAACGGCTGTGGAACTGGAACTGGAGCGGGAGGGTGGCGGGCAGGCCGGGGCGGAAGCGGAGTCGGGAGCAGGTCTGGGAGCGGGGCCCTTAGCGGGGAACGAACGGTGGCGGGTAGGGGCGGGGCGGAGCGGGGCGGGGCGAGTTGGCGGCGGCCCAGCGGCGGAGGCGCGGTGCCGCTGCCGGCGCCGCCGCTGCCAACCGACGCCCCGAGCACGTCGGCGCGCGCAGGGGCTGCCAACTACCGGGTCGCGCGCTCGTGGCGGCGACGGGACGCGCGTGCCTTCCTCGCGTGCTCGGCGCCCGCGGCGACCACGCTGCCCGCCGCCTGGGCCGTCTGGGCCGCCTTTTCGAACCCCTTCGTATATCGATACAACGCATGCTCGATCAATCGAAAAACTTTTATTTGCAATTACAAATTACGATTGAATTGCCTTTTACGGATATGACTAGGGGTTGGGATTTTGATGACCTAAAACATCGCCGAAAATGATCAATAAAATGCTCTTAAAATGCTTTAAAAATGCCCCAAAACCAAAGAAAAATTACGTAAAAAATCTTATCAAAACCAGTTCGAATGAATAACTCAAGCTGTTGGATACGTTACTGATGTAATCGAGGCTACTATCATTCGTTCCAGTGAACTCAGGTTGCAAACTTTTCGTTTGGACTGATTTTTACCAGGAAATCTCTGTCTTCAGTTATCCCGAAATCGGCCGAACCGGCAATGGCGTTGATATACGTCACTAGAATTACGTACAACGGCTGTCAAAACAATTTCTAAGCGAACAAATCGAATGGGCTACCGAGTAATTCTGTAAAGAACATTTTTTGCATCTCCATCAAAGTGAGTTCCAAGTACCATAAAAAATGATATTAAAATAAATGAAATCAGCAAAAATGCATTAAAAATGACTAAAAGGGTTGAAAACTACTTATTAGCCGAAATCGATAAAAAATGCAAAATAATGACCTATAAAAACTTAGTAATTTCCTTTTGTCATAACGTAAAATGAATTTCTATACTAAAGAGCATTGTTCCAAAGTGAAAAGGAAAAGAAAAGATATTTCATTAAAATCCGCTCCATAGATACGACGATGTTAAATCAGTGGCGCTTCCTGGGGGTCGGGAGCTATTGGGGACTCAGCCCCCGAAGCCAAAGATGTATGAAACTAATTATCAATACTAACGAAAGTCATTCAACCTGTCAATTGTTTACATTAAAAATATAAACTATAGAACAACAAATAAAATACATTTTATTTACTACACAAATGAAAAGTTCTTTATAACAAACAATCAAATCAGCAGGCCACAACGCCTGTAGCACCCCCTCCCTCCCGAGAAAAATCTTGGGTTCGTCTCTGTTTTAAGTCGTTGAAAATTTAGAGGAAAATCACCCCCACAATTATTCTTAAATGTTGTATTTTGTCTTTTGCTGTGGACTCTGTGAAAGACTGAGTATTCCTGAATCTGTATTAAATTTGCATCTTACAATTGAGTATATCGAAATCAAATTCTTCGCATTTCTGCACCTGCAGAAAACATTTGTAAATTATGTTGCATAGAACCAAATAGGGGATGTAATCGATCTTTCAAGCGCCGCCTCATTCGCCTCATTCCGCATTTTTCGAAAGCATTTTAAGGTTCTTCAGGCGCGATAAACAGCTCCCGATTAAATATCGCGCGCGCGCGTGTGTGTTGGAAGTGAAAACATATTCGAGAGATTCAGTAGTGCAGATATTTGAGTATGAGTAATACTAGTTTCTAAAACCCGATGAGAAAGCAATATTGGGGTACCTGAGTAATCCAAATGTTCCATTGGTAAAATGCATGGACCGGAGATTGTGGGTAGAATTCTACGCGAAGGAAATGTGTATTCTGGTGATTCAAATTCCTGGTAAAGAAGTGGTTGGAATATTTCTGGTAGAGAAGAAGTTGACAATGGCATAAAACCTTACGGAATGTGAAAAGTCCATCAGTGTTGTCCCGAAAACGTAGAGGATGTGCTTAAGCCGTGTTCCGAAAATATCAATTTAAAATAACGTTAATTTCAAATAAATTCAATTTCATCCAATTGAATCATCTTATTTTCAATAGAAATTATTACTTCGGCATCGCTGTTTATTGCTTCCGTTATGTGAAGAGTCATGAACTGTAAAGCGGATATTGTTTCTGTAATAAACATGCTTCGCAGTTATAGTAATGTTGATGTTCCTTTTAAAAATCATTTCATTTGATGAACTAAAACCGCAATCATTACGCACACTGAATATGTTCATTTCAATAAATTCTCTTTATCAACAAAACTTTATTATTTTGGGTGCTGTTTTAATCGATATTTCATAGCTGTTGAAGTGCTCTTTATTTCTTGTGACATGCGTTTCCCTGTTAAAATTATAATGTTATCTATCACACTATCGGAGCCTGCTTTGTTTCTCATGGTCTTGTCCATGGCCTTTCACAACATGCACGAGAACAAAAAAAATGAAGTTCCTCTCTCCGAAGACCACTTGAGTGTGTTTGCGTACATCGGCGCTTTTCGCTTCTGTCACGGTGTGTAATGGACGGCACCTTTTCCTGCCTGCATCGTCACTCCCCACCCGGCACTTGTTGCTTCAGGGCCATAAACAACAACCACGAGCACTCTCATTGGGTGGGTTTCTTTTCGAAGCGAATTCACTGAGGTCTAAAACATTTGAGAGTGCGGTTGTCATAGTTTCTTGTCAGAAACATTTTATTCAAGCCGATGTAGTGCTTATTTTAGTCTGGAAGGTGCAGTTATGCCATTTCAGTAAGTGCAGTTATAACACACATTGTAGGCATAAAAACATATGCTCAGTTGAATGAAAGCAAGCTTGCACTTCCGGACTGTATTTTCATTGTCTAGGAGTAGTTGCATCATTTTCTGATTTTTTTCGCTATTAATGCTTCCTTGTAATTCGTAATGTAATATTCGTAAAAGACGAAGAAAGGAGAAATGTTTACTGTGAATTCTTACAAGCTAATCTAACTTGTCGATTTGTTACATCATGTTTGCTTCACTGGTTCAAGTCCACTTGGATTCTTTGCGATCCATTTTTATCGCCCAATGAAATTCCTCATATATCAGTGTATTATTCGGAGGGAAAATAGAATTGACTGTCACAAATATATGTTTTGCGTCCTATCTATTGATAACGGATTTTTCAATTACGAATTGTGTTATTTTGGGTGGAAATGTTTGAAAGTGGGATCTGTGCTCGGGGTCGTGCAGTACCTACATCTGTTCCTGCGTTTCTGCGCCCGGAACTTCGATGGCGTGGTCTCCCGTTCGAGGTTCCCGCCGTCGAAACTCCCCCCCCCCCTCTTTCAGGACGCTACAGCCCCCCCCCCCCGCCCCCTTCGCTCCCGTCGCCGTCCCTCCTGCCGCCGCCGCCGCCGCCGCCGCCGCCGCCGCCGCTGCCGAGCGCGCGTGCCCGCAGCCAATTCATCACGGCGGGGCCGTCTGAATGGGCGGCGCGTGTGAGGGCATTCATTACGGCTGCTCAGTCGCAGGCAGCGCGGAATTCATTTGCATCGCAGGCCTCTTGTGCCACGCCTCCGCCGTCCGTCATGCTCCCGCGCCCGCCCCGCCCCCGCCCCCGCCCCCGCCCCCGCCCCCGCCCCCGCCCTGCAGCTGCACCGAGCGCCTCCGCCGACGCCTTACGTCGCGCGCAGACTGCATTCCTCCGCCGGCGCGACGCAGCTCGTAACAGTGCTTGCCTCCAGTCTCCTTGCCTCGGTCGCAGTGCTTGCCTCCAGTTCTAGGATGTTTGTGGTTGGATGTGTGTGATAACTGGTTTGCATTCTGAGAGATCAGGCAAGCGCTCTGCTTCCTCACATGTGCTTTATGCTTATTCACGTGCAGAACTGTCCATCTCTGGCTATCTTGATAAAGAAATGTCCAACCTATGTAACTTCACAATGTCCTTCCGAAGATTGATCAGGAGTGTGATTTTGACCAGGTGGCATTTGTTTTCGGTCCGGACCTACCGTTGTGAGAAACATGTAATTTCTTGGTGTGTTTGGTCAACAGTGGTAGACTTGCATAATACTGGTTTGTGTGAAGTAGCCGAAAATGTTTCTGAGGAGATACGTCATCCAAACACGGAAAATCATGAATATTCTTCGCATTGAATTGCTAAATAGCTATTTCCTCCTCACAATATAAGTTGACGTTGGAAGAAATGATAACAGGCATCTTTCTAGAAATATTGTAACGTCTTGCCCTAAACATTTCCACCTTATAATGTTAAGTATATCGTAATATAGGTTAAAACCAGTGCTTCAGTCAACGGCATCAAGGAAGAAATATTTTCGGAAATACGGAGCTAAATGATATGCATTCTTTCTTTCCCTTTTTTGGATATCTATTTTGTTCGCATTCGAAGACTTATAGTTGAAATAACAAGGAAGAAATTTTCAGAAAGTGATCAGTGAGATGTATTCCAAATGAATGTAGACCGCTTGTCAATGTTAAGTGTATTGGAAGACACCACACTTTTTAAGCAAGAAGCATTTGCGACAGACCTGTTTTTTCAGTATCTCTCCAACTTTTTTCAGAGAATTTCCGAAGCTTTCACACTGATATGCGTTAGCTTTTATTTATTACTAAAGATGTATTTTCTTGTAAATGGTATAATACAATACAAGGGTATTTTTAACGAATTAATTCAGTATTGAATCTGGCCACATGCGTGGGCTTCAATCGAGAAGCAACGGCTCCTCCAACAGAGCTGGAGAGAAAAGTGGGTCTTTCAGCTGAAGATTCCCACTTTCAGATGCCCTGCCGCCGCCGCCGCCGCCTGTTCGTTTCTGGGCGCTTTGCTCTGTTCCCATCGGCTGGCGCTCCGGCTGTTTTGTTCCGACTTTCTCCGCCGCTCACTAACTTTTCCCTCCCCAGCCGATTCCCCCGCGTGCGGCTTCTTTCCGCTGAGGCGCAGAGTGTCAGACAGCGTAGTCGATGTTCGAAGCAGAGTCATTTAGTGTTTTCCATTCGCCGCTCTGGTGCACACCCGGCCCCCAGGGCACCTACCATGTTTCATTTGACCGGTAGGGCGCACTAGTGCAAAGAAGCGCGTCGGAATGAAGATAAACGTTGATGATTTGAGGAATTCATAGCGCAATATAATAGGGTGTCGCCACCTTCTTGTCAGTTCTGACCGGGAGCGGTGGCTCAGTGCTTCAACTGATGTTACTGCAGTGCCTCTGACCGAGAGGTCCTTGGTTCGAGTCCGCGCGGAGGCAGGATTTTCGACACAAGCTTTTCAGCTTGGTCGAATTCAGTTGCTATCTGAAGGAGAATTCTAGCGGCCAGCTGCCCTGATCAGTAGAGTTCTGTGGTTTCTCCGATCAACACCAGGTGAATGAACTAGTACCCTAACAAACGGGACTCGGACCGCGCGCGAACTTTCCTTCCTCTTCCTTGGCCTATCCTCACCCCTTACACATTCTCACTCTTACACTAACAAGCACTTCACTACCATACATTAGGGACCCTTAACAGCTAAACTGTTATTTCTTAACCGTTAACGTTTCGTAACTGTTACGCGAAATAACAGTTATTTCGTTTATCCTGTTATTGGCTATTATCGGTTGAAATGCATAGAAGTGCAGCCTACTGGGCCTAATCCGAACTACTACAAGCTTTTGTGACAATCATTTTGTATGATAACAGCTTCACTGCAAATAATCAATTATGATTTGCTAGTGTTCAAATTATAGATTCATTAACACATAATTCGTCATTATTACACACCATGTGCCACAATATTTTTATATTTTATTGTATTCACTACAACAAGATGTTTGTCCTTTAAATTATGTCCGTCCAATATGTTAACTTATTTCTGTCTCCTTTCTGCTTATGTGAGATCAACTAATATTTCCCTAGGTCCGATAAAATAAAATGAGTTAGGTCAAATAACTCACATTATAATACTTGATATTCGACAGTCATTAACACTTTTGTTATAGGTAAGCAAAAACACAGTTTCTCCTCATTATTTTTGGCACTCGTCACTTCACTATGCACAAGTTGCATATTTGAAAGAATATTTGCAATTTGAACCCGAATCACTTTCATTTTAGTAATATTCTATACACATTCGCTACACATTATATGAATTACTATTCACCCTTGGCAGTTCATCCAGTCTCGTTCGTATCAGCTGCTTATCTATCCAAATATGTTAGGGAAAGTAGTGCAAGGAAGCGCCGGAAGGTAGCTGCACAGGCTTTACGGTGCTACCAACGTTCTTCGTTTTGCGTGGTTTAACTCTTAGCAGTCGGCCATGTTAGGTTGCTGGTCATGGACCTGTTATTTTTCAACTGTTATTAATAACAGCTATTACGAGTCAACTGTTTTGGTGATAAGTTATTGAAGAAAAGCTGTTAAGCCCATCTCTATCATACACGCCGGGAGACCGGTGGGGGACTGGGGCGGTGCCCCGCTGGTGGGAGATACCTGGTTAGGGAAATCCCGCTAGTCGACGGTAGGTCCGCGCCGGATCTCGCTATCGAGTGGGGGGAAATACCGCCACCTCCCAATGAAAAACATGCACTACATTTACGGGACTAATGATCTCCGTAGTTGACGCGCCCGAATTCACTAACAATAAACCAATCAATCATTGTAGGTTCTGTCCAATCATGTACTTAAAACTCACTGATTGATCCGTATGATGAGATTGACAAGGCCTTAGTTTTTGTTCATCTCAGTTCTTCACGTGGTAAGACTTTCTGAAGAGGGCACCGCCCGAAGACGCATCTTGCCCCATCAAGCGAGGTTGTCGCCCCCATTACTTCGCCGTAAAAAGCCCTCGCGCCTGGCGTGGCGTGAGTCTGATAAGGCTAACAAGAGGCTTTGTACGTGACGCCTTCTTAAATAACCATTCCCGTTCTTAGAGATGCCTCAATATTCCTGAGATCAGAGATCTCTATGCAGGTGTATTCAGTGGTAGGATTGTTTTTATTTTTTTTTTTTAGGGGTTTAAATGTTGTACGATACTGATGTTTAAATAGTAACTGGCTTCATGTGAATGCAAATCATTGAAGAGAGAGAACACCAAACGGTGATGAACTTGATATTGAAGTGTTATGAGCAGTGTAGTATAAAAGGTACCTGCATGAGTATGCAACAATACTCAGTGAACATGACATTTAATAAAATATCGCGATCTTCACTTCAGTTGGACCGACGGGGTGCTATGAGAATAAAAAATATGCGGAAATGAGCTAGATATTTTTCTCCTCCACCAAAACCCCCATTAAATCATTTTTCCTTAACCCTGAATGAACTTTCCCAAACTTACGAACTTGCACAACAAGCATAATCCATTGCTTATCATAGTTGTCGAGTTGTTGGTTTAATGAATAAATTACAGGTATATTACTGTTTACGAGAAAATTTCTTGAGGGAACTTTCATTTCATAAAAAAACAAATATTCTTTTTTATTTTACATTGTTCTGAAAATTTGGCATCATTGCCTCAAAGAAGCGATAACTTTACAAAAGTAACTTCGTCATGGCAAAGTATAACACTATCAGACTGTTAACAACAGGCTATAGTAAGATCAGATTCAATTCATTCAGTTTTATACATAATTTACTATTTGATTATTCTACTTAAGTGTTTATATCTTGACAAGTAGTGATTAATTGAAGGGATGTTGATAACGAAATGCATTATTTTTATTTATTTATATATATTTATTTCTAGCGGTATGAATTCGTCGTTTGGAAAGCGTGAGCATGTTGATATCGCGCGGGCGGCATTTCTTTTGCCAGCGTCTCTTCTCGTTTGGCGCCAGCTCCAGCGCCTCTCTCTGGCGCGGCGCGGCCTGGCGTCCGCCGCCCTTCGGCGACCTCTTACAAATAGAAACGGATGAGGCGGGCAGCAGGAACACTGGCGAGCTCTTAAGCGGTATTTATGCATTTGACACACGACATGCTCTTAAAATGCCCGCGCCTGCCAGGCCCTAAGTTGAAGCGCGTTCGGGAGGGAGCGAGCCGCCCAGCAAAAAACGCCGCCGCGCCCTTCTCGGCGTGGGGGACGGGCGTCGCTGCTTTCTGGACGCAGAGAACGGGGCTGCGAGCACGAGTTCCTCTTGGTGGGTGGGCGGACAGGCCGCTCTCGTGGAGGGAACCTCTTCAATAACGTATTCATTCAATAATAATAATATAATAATAATAATAATATAATAATAATAATAATAATAATAATAATAATAATAATAATAATAATAATAATAATAAACCGGGAGCGGTAGCTCAGTGCATCAACTGACGTCACTGCAGCGCCTCTGACCGGGAGGTCCTTGGTTAGAGTCCCGACGGCGGCAGGATTTTCAACACTAGCTTTTCGGTTAGGTCGAATTCAGTCGCTGTCTGGAGGAGAATTCTAGCGGCCGGCTGCTCTGATCGGTAGTTTTCCGTGATTTCTCTGATCCACACCAGGCGAATGCCGGAGCAGTACCTTAACAAACGGGCCACGGACCGCGGGCGATATTTTCTTCCTCTTCCTTGTCCTATCCTCTGCTCCTACACTAATACGCACTAAACTACCACATACTCCGGGAGACCGATCGGGAGCTTAGTGCTTGTCCCGGCTTGGGCGGTACCCCGCTGCTGGTGGGAGAGTCCTGGTTAGGGGGAAACCCCGCTAGCCGACGGTAGGTCGGCGCCGGATCTCGTCATCCAGCGGGGGAAGATCACCATCTCCCGAGGAGAAACCATGCACTACACTTACGGGACTAATGTCCCACGCTGTTGACGGGCCGGGAATCGCTAACCATTAATTATAATAATAATAATAATAATAATAATAATAATAATAATAATAATAATAATAATAATAATGATAATAATAATAATTCTTTTTACACAATTTCTTCTACGAATCCACAAATAATTAAGACGATTCAATTTAGTGTATATAATTAACAATAATGGTCTGAGGAAATAGCAACGACGAGTCTCAGTGTATCACTGATTTTCAAACTGACCGACTAAACCTAATAATTCAATTATCAGTGTTCATTACGTAGTAGTAATATACAGTTCTCAGATAATTGTACATCACTACTAAGAATATCTCAATGGTAAAAGTTGTTTATGACTCCTTGAGAACAATCTCACCGAAACAATGAAAGAAGTGTTCTGCACACAGAGAATGCAATTAAGATACTGTGACCATCCGTTTTGCCGAGGTCTCGGAAAACGGAGCACATCAATATTCAAGAATAAGATAAGCTGTTTGAACGCGCGCCAACGCGCATGAATACAATCCGAAAATGGAAACTACGAACTATATCCGTAAGAGAGCGTCTCGGTAGAGTATGCGACACCGGTAGTCGGGAGAAAGAAAGCTTTCTTTTCTGAAGTAACAGCTGGAGAGTGAGGACCTACCGATCACGAGAAGGCGGCACCTCGTACTGCTACGGACTTCAGGACTGCATCTACGATAAAAACTCTTCAAGACATTCGAGGAGGTAATTATCATATTACAATGCATTAAAACAATTCATCAGGAAAAGGATGAAAGTATAAGTGACGCATTTAAAATCTTTGTAAGAGAGAGGAGTGTGAATAGCATGAAACTAACGAGGCCATTCATTTCTTTTCTTTGCAGTTTTTTATTTTTATATTTATTCTTCTTATACAATAGACTCAGTTGTCGTATTGTAGATTCTTTTAAATATGGAATTAAAAGCTAGTTACATTCTATAAAAGAATACGAAAAGAGTATCAACGGAAAACGAGACGGAGGCCACATCGTGAGTTGAACAACGGTACTGGAAAGGGGCGACCGTGCGGTTCTGCAGAGGGGCGGCTTTGCTCCCGACCGAGCTGCAAGGACAAGGACATCGAGCGATTGGAAGAGTCGACGCCGCAGATTTCTCTACGCCGTGAGAAGACACAGTAAGGTCGTGCCAACTTGAACAATTTGTAGATATTAGAAGGAATAATTTGTTTCGGAAAGAAAGTATTAGTACAGGTTCTTTATACCGATATTCTGTGAAAAATAGAATCAATCTTTTCTTTCAAGAAAAACTTAGCTAATTGTAAAGTTGCAACTAGGAAATTTACGACTGGAATGATTAGGCAAAGTTTTAAGTATTCTTTGAAATTGATTTAAATGAGAGAAAGGAAACAGTGTAGTTAATTATTAAGAGTGTAAGTTGTTTTCTTTTTTTCAGCAAGACAAAATTCTTGTATATGTAAAGTGTTTTATGTTCATTTACTGTAACAGCAATTTAATTAGAATATACTTAAGTAAGTGGAAAGTGATTCGACTTGAGTTTCTGTGTAAGTGCATTCAATCCACAACGGCCCACATGACCCTGATCCCCGCTATTCTAATTGTATTTTTTTATTTTGCGCCCACCTTGAAAACCCATTCTGAGCTAGCCGGCGGAGGGGTGGGTCGCAACTGGCGCCCAACGTGGGGCTCGATTATTGGATGCATTTACCAAAACTCGATTTGAGAAAAACTGAGACCAAAATTTGGTGGAACCAAAATTTCTAGTACAATTGAATCACAATTCACTAAGATTGCTGAACAGGTTACAGAGAACAAAAAAGGTGTTGTGTAAAAGTGTGTTTTTTCTGGAGTGTTTTTCAAAAAGGGTATTATATGAAAGTGTTATCTGTTCGAGATAGTGTTTGGTATTTGTGTGTGTAATAATTTGTAAAAAGTGTATTGTGTCTGGGAAAGAGGATTGATTGATTCTAGGCAGTTAATACAGTCAAAATGGCAGATAAATATAACGCGGCTAGGAATTTAACTACCGTTGAAGGATCGTCTGGGGATTCAGATAGCGATAGGGAAGTGGGAGGACAAGCTCCAAGTACCATGATCGCGAAAGAAACGGTAGAAGTAGAACAAGGAACGTCAGGAGAAACTAGCATGACCTCGCCGACGGAATCACAGCAAACGCCAACACGAGATCCGGATGAGGAACAACAAAACCTCGACAGGGCAAATTTAATGATGCAACGATTAATAGGACAATTCATGCAGCAATTAGATACGAGGTTAGGAATGCAGAATGAAAAGACAGAGGAAAATATAAAGAAATTAGGGACTAACTTAGAAACAAAATTAGAAGAAAATAACTCGGCAATAAATGCTTTAGAAACTAAATTAGAGGAGAACAAGAATGCCTTAGAAACAAAATTAGCAGAAAATAATAGGAAGTTAGAAGAGAATTTAAAAATACAATTCACTGAATTAGCAGAACAGTGGAAGGTCGAATTTAAGAATGAGATTCAACAAGAATTAGGGCAGGAACACGAGAAGTTAGAAAAAAAATTCACGGAACTGGGTCATGAATTAGAAGAGAAGATTGATCAAGTTACGAAAGGATTTGAAAATAGGATCGAAATGCAATCAGATCTTATAACCACCGTGTCCGACAGGCAGACGGAGATAGAACAAGGTGTAGAGAAGTTTCAAAAATTAGTTACTGAACAAGTTAAGGTTCAAGCTAGTAAATTAGATAGTGGAATAAAAGCTCTTTCGGAACAAGATGTGGTTCTACAACACCAAATTACAGCATGTACGAATGACGTTGTAGAATTGAAAAATCAAATTGAAAATTTACCATCGAGTGGAGGAAGCGTTCCGCACACGTATTTTTCATTACCGTGTACTCCTAAATTTAGTGCAGCGGGAGATGAAAATCCATGCGTATTTATGAGGCAGGTGGATAATTTCTTTTCTTTAAATTATGTTCCGGACAATAAGAAAACTCACATAGTCTATCAGATGATGCAGGGTAATGCACGAATATGGGCAGATAGTTTAGGAGAATTACCAAAAACTATGACAGAATTTAAAGAAAATTTTACTCAAGATACTGGAACAATGAAACTCAAATTAATTTCAAAGTTAATGTAATGTATGGTACGTGGAAGAAAGGTACGATGTCCATGCAAGAATATGCAGAGGAGAAGCTAGCTTGTTTCAAATTATGTACTCCGACGATCCCGGATGACGAAATTGTCTGTTTGTTAACACGTCATTTTCCGTCAGCTACACAAAATTTGCTTAAGAATCTCTTGCCAATGTCCACGGAAAAGTTAATAACGCAGCTGGGATTGTATGATGCGACTTTCGTGTACAATGAGAGGTTACAGAGAGCAAGGGCAAATGTTAGTGGGCCGGTAGAAAGCCAAGACAGCAGGCAGCAGCAACATTATGTAAGCAAATCAGAGAAAAGAGGAACTTACAAATCGAAACAGCACGTAGAAGAACAGACCTATGCTAGACAAGATAGGACGCCGACTAAAGATAGGAATAGAAAAAAATCTATTGATAGAGGAGTTTTCCAAAACAGAAATACTGAACCCAGTACATCTCGCGGACATGAGTCGGAAAATTAGAAAGGTTTGTTTCGACACGCCATCCCGCCGAAAACCTAATAGAAGAATCTAGGGAAGAAGAGGTGGCGATATTATCGATCGAATTAATCTCATTTGATAACGAACCGTGGAACGAAGAAGAACAAAAGCAGATCGGATCCAGGCGACAGTGTCCGAAGCTTAAGGTTAAATGTGAGGGTGTTGATACTAGTGGATACAGGTTGTGCGACCTCCGTCATAGCGGAAAGTTTGTTGAATGAATTGAAAAACCAGGGAGTGGAGGTACCTACATTGCCGCTCGTAAAGTCTTTCTGATAGGTGCGAATCGGAAAAAATCAAAGCCAATAACAAGACAAGTTTATTTGGATATAGAGATAGGCAAGAATAAGTATCAAGTTGTGTGCCTAGTAGCGCCGGAACTTTTATATCCGCTCATACTGGGAATCGATTTCATGAAACAATACGGGGTTGTTATCAACTTAGAAAAAAATGCCATGACGTTAAAACCGAATAATCAACAGGATCTCGAATTTGATTCGTTCACATGGAATTATTGGGAGGCGAATTGTTTGGAGGAAGAAGATGTGAAGCTGAAAATTCGTTCGCATGTGCAAGGAAATTCTAATCTTAATGAAAATCAAAAGAAACAATTAATTGAAGTATTACTTAGGAATCAGAAGGTGTTTTGCAAAAACAAGAATCCAGTAAAAGATTTTCAATTCGAAATAGAACTAACAGATAAAACGCCATTCACGGGTTACCAATATGTCATTCCAGAAAAACATAAGGAGGAGGTGGATAAGCTCATTGCTACAATGGTTAAAGATGATATTATCATGAAGTCCAAAACCTCTTATCTAAGTCCGATAGTGCTCGTAGAAAAGAGTAATGGGAAGATAAGGTTGTGTTTAGATGCAAGACGATTGAATCAAGTTACCCTACCGTACAGAGACAGACCGTTGCGTGTAGAGGATTTAACTAATCAATTATCCGGCATCAAGTGGTTGAGTTCAACCGACTTCACTGCATCTTACTGGCAAATAGCGATAGCACCTGAATGTAGACAATATACAGGATTTATTCACCGGGGAATTTCGTATGTTTTCAAAAGAATGCCATTTGGACTCAAGAACAGTGCATCTGCTCTTGTGCAATGTTTAGACAATATCATTGACAGAGAGATGTCTAGCGATGCTTTTATCTATATTGATGACGTGCTCGTGTATTCGAAGACATTTGAAGAACACATGAACAAGCTAGATATTTTGCTGAAACGTCTCATTGAAAATAATTTACAGTTGAATTTGGAAAAAAGTAATTTTTGCACTAAATAAGTTAAATTCCTAGGTTATGATTTGACAGTCAACGGAGTCAAAATGAACATGGAGAAGATGCAAGAGATAGATAAAATTGCACCGCCCAAAAACACGAAACAGCTTAAGAGTTTGTTAGGTTGCGTCAATTATTACGCCAGATTTATTCCTAATTTCGCCATGCACATTGCAATATTTCTTCCGTTACTGCGATAGCACACTAGATGAAAGTGGGATTACAATCGGAAAGTACAATTTCCACAGTTTACGATCACTTAAATAATAACAAAATGATGAAACAAACCAATAGACAAACAAACCGACAAGAATCATGTAAAGAAGAAAGAAGAAGAAGAAGAAGAAGAAGAAGAAGAAGAAGAAGAAGAAGAAAGAAGGAGAAGGAAGAAAGAAGAAGAAGAAGAAGAAGAAGAAGAAGAAAGAAGTAGAAGGAAGAAGAAGAAGAAAGAAGAAGAAGAAGAAGGAAGAAACAAGATAGCTCGACATTCCAGAATCAAGACAGAAGAAAGGAAGAGCATCAAGTTTGGTTAAAAGATTTTTTCGGCATATGAAATCAAATCCCACAAAATCTTTTTTTCCGAAAGAAGGGGTTATATGACCATCCGTTTTGCCGAGGTCTCGGAAAACGGAGCACATCAATATTCAAGAATAAGATAAGCTGTTTGAACGCGCGCCAACGCGCATGAATACAATCTGAAAATGGAAACTACGAACTATATCCGTAAGAGGGCGTCTAGGTAGTGTATGCGACACCGAGAGTCGGGAGAAAGAAAGCTTTCTTTTCTGAAGTAACAGCTGGAGAGTGAGGACCTACCGATCACGAGAAGGCGGCACCGCGTACTGCTACGGACTTCAGGACTGCATCTACGATAAAAACTCTTCAAGACATTCGAGGAGGTAATTATCATATTACAATGCATTAAAACAATTCATCAGGAAAAGGATGAAAGTATAAGTGACGCATTTAAAATCTTTGTAAGAGAGAGGAGTGTGAATAGCATGAAACCAACGAGGCCATTCATTTCTTTTCTTTGCAGTTTTTTTTATTTTTATATTTATTCTTCTTATACAATAGACTCAGTTGTCGTATTGTAGATTCTTTTAAATATGGAATTAAAAGCTAGTTACATTCTATAAAAGAATACGAAAAGAGTATCAACGGAAAACGAGACGGAGGCCACATCGTGAGTTGAACAACGGTACTGGAAAGGGTCGACCGTGCGGTTCTGCAGAGGGGCGGCTTTGCTCCCGACCGAGCTGTAAGGACAAGGACATCGAGCGATTGGAAGAGTCGACGCCGCAGATTTCTCTACGCCGTGAGAAGACACAGTAAGGTCGTGCCAACTTGAACAATTTGTAGATATTAGAAGGAATAATTTGTTTCGGAAAGGAAGTATTAGTACAGGTTCTTTATACCGATATTCTGTGAAAAATAGAATCAATCTTTTTTTCTTCAAGAAAAACTTAGCCAATTGTGTGAAGGCAACGAGGGAATTGACACTAATGACGCTTTTATATCTGAAATGATTAAAATGGAGAGAAGGAAGAAAAAAATAATATTAGTGATGTGAAAAAAGTTGTTTTCTTTTTTTTCAGCAAGACAAAATTCTTGTATGTGTAAAGTGTTTTATGTTCATTTACTGTAACAGCAATTTAATTAGAATATACTTAAGTAAGTGGAAAGTGATTCGACTTGAGTTTCTGTGTAAGTGCATTCAATCCACAACGGCCCACATGACCCTGATCCCCGCTATTCTAATTGTATTTTTTTATTTTGCGCCCACCTTGAAAACCCATTCTGAGCTAGCCGGCGGAGGGGTGGGTCGCAATACAATAAAGATTTTAACTTTATTGTTTGATCATTATAGGTTATATAGTGACAATGTATAAAATAATGTATGGCACTGAATATAATTACTTTATTCAGTCATGGGAATTACCCGCCAAGGCGATGATACGAGCGTCACTCGTCACTAAAATTTAATTTTCCTTTCTTGTAACATAATAGTAATTTACTTTACAATTGACTAAAACGAGCACATAATGCTCAGTGTGTTTCAACTTGTAATTACGTCAATAAAATAACAGAAATGAAATGTTTGGGTGCGCCTTTCCTTGCGTGTAATTTGTTCCGTCTTACAAAAGTTCTCGTGTGAGAAAATCTTGCCTGGATGATCTTAACAATAAAAAAATACTTACAATAATTATTAGTTGAAGTAAATACCAGTATGTTCCATGACATTCTAGATAAGGTAACCACCAGCCGGGGAGTTAAATATTGTCCTGAAAATGAGTATCTTGTTAATTGAGACAGGAAATATTAAAAAGTGTGTGTGAATTGTATCTTATATAAGGAGATAAAAATAATTTATTAAAAAATGTATGCGAGTTTCTGTTCATTTAACTGTTTTTCTTTTCACTTTTGTGAGGTTGAATAAGATAAGTAATTTTATATTTCCCTCTCTTTACACGACCATAAAATAACGTTCACTTCATTTGAAAGCCCCTAGTGTCTTCAGCCATCTGCGTTTCCTTTTTACTCTTTAAAATTGTTTACAATGTATGAATATAACGCACATCCAAAAATCAAAAATGCCCATACTACGATCATTTTGAAACAAATCATATTGTTATATTCGAAATTATGGGTAGGAAAAAAATTTATTTGCCAAGAAAACTTTGGAAAATGACGGGGAATTTCATTTCTGGAAAATGGTGCCACTCTGTTAGATATTAAGAAAATTCTTACACGTTAAGAACATTTTAGTATTTGGTGAAGTATGTATTTATGTAAAGTAGAAACGTTCTGAAATAAAGAAGGACATCGGTTCATGAGGTGTTCTCTTTTTATTTTATTATTTTTATTGTAGCCATTATATGTCCGGTAAAGGGTAATTGGCTTCCTAATACAAAGCAGTTAAACTCTGTAAGAGGTACCTTATTTTTATTAATGCAGTTCATTTACTATTGTTATTGACTATTTTGAACACGTGACCTCCATTATCAATAAAATTTGGCAGGAACCGTTAGATCCGCATCAGAAAAGTAATGCATTCGGAATATGACGCAATTTTCAGAAATGAGAATTTGCTTTCACATTCTCCTTGCGTGTCTGAAACATTCACATGAATTGCTCGCTAATGGATCAGCCCGAATAGCATCAATCTCACGTCGGATATAAACCGAGGAAATCCTCTCTACTTCAGTTTGCTTTCTCGCTTTATACGTGCAGTTTTGCTTTTCCGGGCTTCCATTATTCTCTGCCCTGTAGGTATTCCTAGACTTGGAATGGATAATACGAGTATTTAAATTTTAAAGTTTGAAATATAGTAATAATATTCAGGACTCTGATTTTCTACATGATTCAATTAAGTATTTATTTTTACCTTCTCATATGTAGAGAACTAGCTTAAGAAACCCGGCATTGTTCGGGCATTTATTCAAACTTCTGTTAGATGCTGGCCTGCAGAGCGTTTCTCGCGATTTGCTTGAAGAGGCAGATTTTTACAATCGGTAAGCTACCAAAGTTAGGCGGCGAATACTCCAAAACAATTTTGTAATGTTTAATGAAAACAGCACATTTTGGGTAAACATTTTGCATCGCAAATACGATGTTTGATTCTTAGACGCTCAAAAGTATTCCTGCCAAATTTGGGAACAATCATTCTAGTGGTACTATTTTTTTGGAGAATTACCGTTGCCATTCCATAAAAGTAACAATTACTTCCCTTTTGTGTAATAGATGAGATGTGTATCACGTGACTGCTTATCTGTCTGACCCTGTCTCTCCGTCAGTCCGATCGTCTGTCCGAATCTACCGCACATCGTTGTTGAGTTTTTCTAGAAATGGCTTAAGATTTAGTAGAATACAATATGCAATCTATATCTATACTAATGTATAAAGACACAAGGGCGTTGCGTTACAGACCGATAATCTCTGAATGTACTGGACCAATACCGATGAAACTTATATGCTAGCTCCCTTCGACGGTCAGGAGTACTATATGCTATGATTTACAACCATTAACCTTAATATATTCACAAAATAATTACTTTTTTTCGCCTTGCATTACGCCACAGATTCAAGAATGTGTTCAATTGTTTAGCTGCGCGCCACCAGAGGATGACGATTGAAATCTACGATTTTGTTCATCAATGTACAGAATTGCGTATTTGTAGGATATGAGAGAACTGTTTGTTGATTTCTACCGTTAATTATCTAATGCGAAATGTTTATATTGAAAAATGATTCTGTTTTTCTTCGCTCCATTTATAAGTAACTTCGATATTCATTTTAATTGCGTCTAGTCATGAATGTATTAAGTGTATAAGAGAGAAGTATATTTATTCATATATGAAATGTTTGGAAAACGACATTTCGCTGATGAATATTTGATATTGTCGTAAAAGGTATGAATGCACACATCTGTTTTACATGAAGTAGTTACTGGTTTCATCGTAGTACATTAAGTATGACTATAATGTATTTGCGTATTGGACGAGTGAAAGAGAAACTTATTATGAATGGTTTACTTGTGAAACTATGACAGATGGATTAACTTTGGTAGGGAAATATTTTATTATAGTGAAGAAAGCTTTTTAACTTATCTTTGGATGGTGATGGAATGGTTATTTAATTGAGATGAGAGTAAGTTCGGCAAGTAGTAGAATTGAAGGAAAAGGTAAATGAGAAATGGAAGGAATTGAATGTGTGTGTGAACTTTGATTTTCCGGGTCACTGAAGATAGAACAAAAGAATTTTTTAGATAACAGAAAAATTTTTGCCAAGCCGGTATCCACTGTATTATCTTGGATTTTTGGAGATATTATAATTGTCTAAGTGGTTAATGGCACCTTTCCGTTAGGCACTATTTATCAAAGATCCTAAAACGCGCGCTCGAATTCAATTAAAAACACTTTATGTATATTTAAATTGCCTTGGCGTGGGGTCAAAGATCAATTTCAAACTTTTCTTTATAAATACACGAGAAGGAAAAAATATGAAAGAGAATAAGTTTTACAATGTGACTTCTGATTGAAAGTATGGGAATAAAATATAAAAAAACACAAAAATAATATGTGAGTACATGTATTTTATTTTTTGTTTGGATTTGCTTATTATTTTCAGTTATAAAGTTAGTAAATTTTGGGAGCGGAAATCCCTTTTTTTAAGAGCATAAGTTAACTTTTTTTTGAGAAAGTGAATGAGGAAGACCTCATATTTCGAGATAGGAGCTAGGCAGCGAGAGGTTGGGCGAGACGGAGCGGGGATACAATAGCATAGATACAAGAAGGCTCCGAGATAGAGCGGTAATAGATGTAATACCTCTTCCTGTCTAATAAATTATTGTGATAAGTACCCCGGCAACGCGGGGTACTTCAGCTAGTATTATAATATTATGTAAACGTTACAAACAATTCGAGAAAGCATTAGCTGTGTTTGTAGATAAAATTTACAGTTCGTAACTTGTAATAATTCGTCCAATGGGAAACGACTTTGAAAAATAAAGTCACCTTACTAGGCTGTGTTTTTGACGAGTTTTTGATACGTTGTAAATGAAGTCCTTGTAAGTGTAGTGAAAATCAGAAAATTATTTGTCAAATGTTTTGTATAAGAAATGGAATCTACAGTTTTGAAAATATGGTATGTTTATAGTAAAAGTGTACGTTTGCAAATGATGAGAAAAGGTTTGTGATAATAATAAAATTCAAGTTCAATGGAACGCTTTATATTTAGTTAATTGTTAGTATGATGGACTTGATGTTTCGTATTTCATATTTTGGAGGAGAAACTTGTTATATGCCCGTGCATTCTCTCTCCCTCTCTCTCTCTCTCTCTCCTCTCTCCCTCCCTCTCTCCCTCTCTTTCTTTCTCCTCTTTCTTTCTCCTGTTTCTTTCTCCTCTTTCTTTCTCGTCTTTCTCTCTCTCCTCTTTCTCTCCCCACTCTCTCTCCCCTCTCTCTACCAAATGGCACAGAGAAACAGTCACTACAAATGAATTTTTGTGACGAAACGCAACGAGAGAAGTCCTGCTTAAATGTTGTAGGGAGGTGTCATGCTGCATGATCGGAGCGGCGTCTCGCGCGCCCGGGTCCGCGTGAAAGATCGTGTTGGAAATCCCCGGTGGGGCGTGGCGGGGCGGGGGGGGCGGGGTCGCGGGCGCGGGCGCGGGCGCGCGCGTTGGCCAGGTGTTGGCGTTCGGCGCATTGTCAGGTGAAAGCCGGCGCGGCCCGCGTGATGGATGAGGGGCGCGGGGCGATCTGTATCAGCGCGGGGGCGGAGGTGCTACTGCCGCTCAGGCCGCGCAGGTCCCGCTACCTCCGCCTCCTCACGCCAGCCCAAACTGCGTCCTTTTGCGTGTTCTTTTCGTCGGTTTCTTATCGCTTTGATTTTGCTTCCATAGAGCTTTTCATTGTTTTACTTTCTCGCTGTGCGGTAGAAAGAAAGGTATGTAATGCTGCGCGAAAAACGGCGAATTTTGGACAGAAAAACTCTTATTGCAGGGCCCTTGTAAAGTGGATAAATCAAGATGATAAATATAGAAAAATGTTCCTCTAACACACGGTGTAGCCAGAATTCATGTTTTCTGCGCCCTTCATAGCGAAAAATCAATTGACAGCAAAACGTCTGTCTGTCCGTCTGTGCCCAACGCTTGCGCATAAACCGTTCAGCCGATTTTCTCCAAAATTGATAGTCTTCAATCGTTCTGGCTAATATTGCGGCTCCTTGAATTTGAAACCGATATTTTAACTTTGGGGGAGTACTTTACTTAAAGACCCTAGGGCATTTTCCTAATTTAAAAAAAAATGGCTCCCACATTTTTGTTTAAATTTTGTTGTTGGATAATGTGAAGGATGTTTAAGTGAATGGTGCAGATGTCATTTTCGTTGAAAACGAATTTTTCGAAAATTGCAAAAGTTCAAAAGTTTTTTGGAGGCTTCCTATAACTAAAATATTAAAGATAGAGATTTTTCCCGTAATGAAATCTGTTCCGTAAAGATAGATTTTGAAATAAGGCCACGTACAATTTTTCGAAAATGTGAGTACTTTTCGCGTAATTTTGAGTGAAAATACGGGCGAGAAAGTACGTGCTGTTTTAGCTCCACTAGTTTTGCTCTCCTAATCTTTCATCTGCTTTACTGTTTTTGTGGTATAAGTCGTGTGTTAACCATTTGACACCGTGACTGCCGTTGACTCAAAATAAAATGTTCGAATGTGCCACCTACCTTTTCTTGTGAAATATTAAATTAATATAAAATCGATGTATGTATGCAAGTTCTGAAAGTCAACGAACACTAACATTATGCTTAACTATGGGTTTTATTTTTGACGCTTTTAAGCCTCGGTGGCACTGGCAGAATATTTCGGAACTGAGAGCCGTGCGACGCTTAATGGGTATGCAAGGTGCCGGCGACTCTGATCAGGAATTTCCGTGGTTTCCTCGCATCAAGTCATGGGGAGTAAAGGCAATGCGTTTAACAGCGGGTCACGGGCCGCACGTGCGGTCCTCCTGTTCCTGTTCATGATCCCACTTCTTTTCGTGGAGTTTATTGACGGGCTGATCAGTCCTCATATAGCCCATCCCACATTACGCAAAAAACCTCCCACATGCAGCTGAGAAACGGAGAGATCCTTGAGACATACATGAGATCCCTTTGTTTCTCGTGCTTGAGGTAACCGAAATAAACATTAAGACGAGTCATGTCATCGTCTTCATTCATTTTTTCTATCCTGAGCTGCTCTTCTTGCTCACTTTTGTGTGCTTTATCGTGCTATAGTTTCTTTCACAAATAGATATTTATAGTTGTAATATTTGTGTGTGGCCTTTTCCGCCCCGCCCCCTTTCACTCTTTCTCTCTCTCTCTCTCACACACAGCTGTGTTCTTTGAGTTGTAACAATCGACGCCACTGCCACGCTCAAGGTGTCGGAGGTCAACTTGAGAGAAAAGCGCCGCCCCTTATGAAAATCATCGTGGCTTCTGACTGGATGCGCGATAACCGGTTGTCTGAACCGGTTACGAAACGATTCCGGCACCCGGCGCCCCACTTGCATGCCCTCTACCCTGCCCCAACCTCGCCCCCGCCTTTACCTAATAAATTAAAGGTATATTTGTTCAAGTATAGAGTTGTGTTTTTGTCTCTTCGCTTTTGTAAGCTGCATTTGTTTTAATTAATGTCTTTTCATTAGATTAAAAAAAATGTAATGCTAATACTTTCAAGTAGGTCTTGGTGGCTCAGTGGTTTGGAACATCGTGCAAATGCGCGGAACCGACGGCTGCGTGGTCCAGAGTGAGGCATGGGTGTTTACGTCATGTTTGTGCCGTGGCTGGCTTATCGTATCAGCACGTATCCCATCTGAATACCATTTTATCATTAATTATTTACCTATCATCATCTCACCGCGTATTATCACCCTTACCATCATCCATATTGCGGAAAGCACTGGCAAATCACCACCTACCTCTCCAGGGAAGGGGAGGGTATAAAACCGCGAGTCTCCGTCCTCCTTCAGAACTGAGTATGGAATCAAATCAAATAGTTACATATTTCAATATTTGCTCTTGCTTGCTGCGTTTTCTTCAGTCCTCGTCTTTGCACTTGAAATGCTTTACATTGCAGTAGTAGTGCTGTCGTAAGGGGGTGCACTTAAATGAGCTGTCGCCAAGGGCCTGAGGGTTCTCAAAGTCTCGAGGTCTTGGAAAGAACTTTTTTCAGAGTAGTCTATTAACTGCTCCGAAGAAAATTAATTCAAATTTAATTTTTCATAAATGTTGAAATAGCATTCAGAATAATCATGGATATAATGGAACCTTTTATTCTTTCATTTTACACATTGAAAGTTAACTAAAGTCGGCTTTGAAATAACAATGGGACAAGAACATTTGAACTGTCTTTTGGTTTGCGTAACGTAAACGATATTGTAAAATATTGATTCCAGTCAAATCATTGATTATTTCTGTGCACAGAAATTTCGGAGACGTTGACTCTGACAGATAGTTATAACCATTGCTTGATTTCTAAACTTTTAGGTTCCGGAATGCTCCCCAAATTAACTATTAATTTAATAGAAATAGTTATATGTTTATAATATAATTTAATAATTATTCCCGATGTACCGGAACGCCGTTCCGTCGCGTTCCCCCAGAAATCAGACCCTGGTAATAACATTCATAACTATGTTCGATACGTAGCGACTTGTACGACTCATCGTTTATTTTACTGACCTAGTTGACAAAATGGGGGCCAGTAAATCGAGCGCGGGGCTGCGGAGGCCAGTTCGTGGAAGCGGGGCGTCGCATCGGGCTGCTGCCGCCCAGCGCCATTGTGCTTGGCACAACGGCTTTGGCGCCATCGAAACCCTACACCCAGAAAGCGTGGACGGCGGCATTGTGCCCTTAACAGCTCCCAATTGACCAACTGAACAACGTGTTATTTACCTTGTTCTTTCACGTTTAGAGGTGTATGATTACATCGGACTACTTGAAGATGTCACCAGAGAGGTGGCTCAGTGCATCAACTGATGTCACTGGGCCTGGTCCTAGGTTCGAGTCCCGACGGCGGCAGGATTTTTGATACTAGTTTGTCGGTTAGGTCGAATTCAGTCGATTTCAGGAGGAGAATTCTTGCGGCCGGCTACTCTGGTCGGCAGTTTTCCATGGTCTCTCCGATCAACACCAGACGAATACCGGAGCAGTACCCTAACAAACGGGCCACGGACTGTGCGAGATTTCTCCTTCCTCTTCTTTGTCCTATTCTCGTCCCTTACTTTCACTATCATACACTAGTTTACCACACATGCCGGGACCGGTTGGGAGCTTAGAACTTGTCCCGGCTGGGGTGGTGGATACGAGGTTGCGGGAAAACCCAACTAGTCGACGGTAGGTCGGCGCCGGATCTCCAGCGGGGGAAGTTCACCGCAATCTCCCAATGAAAAATATGCACTATATTTACGGGACTAATGATCTCGATAGTTGACGCGCCCAGAATGATTAACAATCTATATAGAAGATGTCGTGTATATCTCTGTTAGATGTGTAATTTTTCCACGCAAAGAAAATAAAATCTATAATATTGTTTTTGTTTCAAATTAGTTATTTCACGATTTTTCTATCCTGCAAACGCTCGTTCGTTCATTCGCTTAATTTAATTGCATTCGTTTTCAAAAGAATCCCATTCTTCTGCAATTAATGTCGTTAAGTATCAAGTCATTTTGGTTGTGAATTTCGGCTGCAGTCAATATTTTTTTTCCAGATTCAGATTGCTCTTAATTGAGTCTAAGAATGTCTCCGTTTCTTTCTTGATACAGATTTTTTCGGACTGCTTATTGATCCAAAGCAATAAATACACGTAAAAATCGATGATTTTGCAATGAGGAAAAAGATTCCATAGTACACTGTAGGTGATGCTCACTGTTGTGGATGAGTTCTTTAGCATTGCAACCAACATACATACGTTTATTAGCGTCATTTCGTGTCCCATAATGATCACTTATTTATTGATCTGTATAGCAGATAGCTGTAAACATTTCTTTGAAACTGCCCATAGTTCATTTCATTCCATGGCAGCATTCCATCACTAGGCATTTGCTTTAGTAGCAAAGAAACATTCGTGCGAGCGCCGCTCGATAACGCTGATTCCTCCACGGCGGCCGGTGCTTGCCGAACCGAGCGGCCGCTGTTCGCGTGGTGCCGTGCGTTGGCCCTGTCGTGCGAATAGGCGATAAACCAAAGCGCGCGCATTGCCCCTCATTGACCGGCAGGGGGCGCACTCGGAGATCTCGCCTGCATCTCCTCCGCCCCGCCCCCCACACACACATACTCACACACTCACATCCACCGCTCAGCGTCGCAACTGCTTAGGGTCGTGCGCCTATCGCGGTTCTTTCCCTCTGTGGAATCGGTGTAGTTGCTGCGCTGCGGAAACCAGTGAATATGTGTTATTCTGCGTGTCCGTCTATCGTCTAACGAACACACATAGGCTCGGCGTACTGCCGAAAGGAACGTGATTTTCGACTGATTTGAATGGTGTAATAGGAATGGCAGTAATATTAATAACGCACGTAGGCGAAGTCAGGAATAATGATTGGCGTATTTTTATTTTGCCGTTGTAATAATATGGTGTCTATACACGATGTATTTTTCATCTGTGTTGACTATCAACGTTTGTTTTCGTGGTGATAAACGGGAGTTCTTGTTGACGCAACTCGTCCGTTTAAAAATAACGGAATTCGTTATCTAGACGACCTTGCCCTTGACTTGGGCCTCGCAGTGTTTCTGCGTGTTACATTTTTGTAATGCAGGCTTTCATTGAATCAGGAATGTGCTAACTGGGATTTTGCTTCTCTATCCCGAATGGCTGGTCCTGCACCACTATTTACGACGGTAACTAAAGTGGAGGGTATTATAAGAAAGTTTTCTAATTTCTCAGTTACAAAGTTGTTAATAGGAAATATTTCTTGCTGATTCCAGATGAAACAATTGAAAAGATTGACAACGCCAAAACCCCTTTTTTCGATTCTCCTCCATCCCCTCTGTTCAAATAAAAGTTATTCGTAAAATGAGTTTTAAAGATTGATTTAATCCGTATGTGGAGGATGTCCGGGCATTATCATGCAAATGCATCGGCAATCTCAGTGGGCGTAATGGAAACCGAATGAGCTTGTGGATTGACACTTTTCACAAATGTCACGGCACAGGCGCAATTCCTGTTTTAACGGAAATACTCCAAAGAAAACCCTTTCCTGGGCTCCTCTTTTAACATGTAGTTTCTATTTGTGTCAGATATTGTCCAGGTAATTCTGTAAATATGCGCCTTTTCTTCCATTGTCTCCCAAGATATTAGGGGATTTCCTGAATTTAATATTTACTTTTTTACTCTTCTGTCTTCAACAACCAGTTGATTTATGTTATTCATTTGCCTTTTGAGCCGTTCCTTGATTCTACTAGCTCGACATAACCTACATATTAATACATTCCCTATCAACAGTTTGCTACGTTTTTAAATTACTCTTCGCCCTTTTCAGTTGTTCAGAGTTTTTTAGGAGAAGGAGCTAGTTTCTTCGTAGAGAGTACATTACTCTATGGGGCTGAATTCTGGACACTTTAAAAGAAAAAAAGAAAGACAAACTTCTGGTAACAGAAATGATGTTCTTGCGAAGATGTAAACCGTCTCTGTTCGATAAAAGAAGAATGATGAAATAAAAAAATGAAAGCGCAAACAACCTTGTACAAGATGATCGAAATTAAACAACGAAAAAGTTATGGACATATCAGAAGGCTGAAATCATATAGGACTTCCACATTTGTAAATAAATACTCCATCGAAGAAGATACTGAAGAAGACAATGAAGCATAGCAATAACTTAAATCGTAGAAAAAAGAGAAATAGAGGAAAAAGACGTGTGAGATAAAGAAGCATTGAAATTGAGAAGCGGAAAACGGCGAAGGGTGTAAAACAATCGCTAAATACATAGAATTAGATTGTCCCAGAAAATGCTCTTTCTCTAACAGATAAACGCGTGACGTGGATGTTTGTTTTGACCATCCATTTTATTTTAGTTCCCATAGAAAACAGACCCATTGTTTCCAATATTTTTTTACGTTTATTAATTTATTATTCGTGTTTTTACGATTTCAATATGTATTTAACTTTTTTTATAATTTCACTTCAATGGAAAAGTTTCAGGAAGTGATGTTTGCAGTTCACCATAATTCAGGCACTTTGCTTTGTTACAGTTTACTGAATTGTGAAAATATTGAAATTGTACACACCTTTGAGAGACATTTGTATATCGAACAAGTGGAACAAATAATACTTTTTTTTAAAAGGCACTTTGGCGTATTCCTCGTGGCCTCCTCTCCCACCGCGGACCCCACCCACGTGCCTCGCGCGCGTGTCCACGCGACAGTCACGTTCGCTTGAGGCGCCGCCGCGGGCAACGGCGGCTGCGGACGCCACTGCGGAGGCGGCTATATTAAGACACCCGGAATTAGACAAAGGCGCGCGTAATATATTCCGTTCACGAGGCGCCGATAGCCGCAGCTCTGCCCTTCGTTAGCGGCTGCGGCGGCGCGGGCCGGGCCGGGCGTCACGTGGCACGCCTTTGGTGTACGCGCGGAAATCGCTAAGGCGGATGGAGACGCTCAGGAATTGGCTTATTGACGTACAGGAATTTTGAAAGACCAATTGAATTGGTAATTTCGATAAGGGCACTATCCGAACGTTACGAAAGCAAGCGAAGCTTACCATTTGATGCAGATTTTCCTTTTAGCTTTGTGGCATGTGAAAGCGCTAGGTTCCCGTTGTTCTTCAGTATAGTTAATTTCTAAGCTAGTGTGGTTCTCTATGTACGTCGAGTAAGCCACACCTCTGGAGATCGGCGTTTTCCAACAATGTGCGTGCCCCAAAGAGTTGATGTAGTTTCGGCCGTTTCGAAATAACTGGTTGTATAAATAATCAATTTACTCTAAATGTTGGAAAGTAAGGAAGTATTGTACCGAGATTGTGGAATAAGCGGAATAGTGGGGAGGTGTGTTTTTGGTACGAGTATTACAAAAATGTTTGTGTGCAAAAAGAACGAAATTTGTGTTCGAAAACAAATGAAACATAGCAGTATTAATGAAAGTAAAACTGTTGGGGAATCGAAAGTACTTAGACTCGAAAATGCTGACCATTGTTTAAACAATGTCCCTTTCATTGTCAATCTAGTGATTCCTTAGGCACTCGCACGATCCTCTGGTTAAATTACTTAAAAATATTTACTTACTGTTGAACAATTTGTTTTTATGGGTATTTAATAACTTCTTACATTATCATAACTTTGAGGCAAGATTATTTGAAATTTCAAAATGATATATTTATTTTATTTAAATATTCGAATCAAAAGTTAAACGAGTATATTTTGTGATTTAAACATCAAACACAGAAAAATTCCGAAAAAACGTCGAAAACAACATAAGATGTGATAGAAGGAAAAGAAAATGCAGTTAAGTTAAAGAGAAGAATTAGGCCGTTAATACGATAGAAATATTAAGCTTTTAGAACAGTTATATTTCTTATTTATCCCGTTTTTATCCTAACTAATGTAATACTTAATATTGTAGAATATATTTGCATTGGGTTATGACCTGCACTCTTTGGCTCTTATTCCTTGTCATACCCCACTTGAAAACCTCGATTCTACAGAATGAACACACACGATTATTTGATGGTACTGCTGGTGAAATAACTAAATACTATCCCCTATCTACTAGTACCCAATAGAACTGAAGAAAACATGCACAAACGGTGAAGCCACATATACGTCCAAAAGTAAAGTAAAGTAAGGGGTCATGCTCAATCGATGAAGGGAAGTTAAAACAAATCGTGATCGAGATAGCACTCATTGAACCAGAAGTTGAATTTGTAACATAGACTTTTACAAATATACAGTATAAATATCTATTAACGTATATTTATAATAATATTTTATTTTAATATAAGTATAGTGCTTTATGCTATTTTTCTGTTCGGTACATTGTAACATTGTGTGTGACGAGTTTTGTGACCCCTGCCTTTGGTGTGTGGAGAGTCCCTACAAGTTGTGCCCGCGCAGACGGCTCACGCGTGGCGCTGTGCGGCGGCGGCTGGTGGCCAGCGGAGAAAGTCCGTGGGGGCGGGGTGGGGGGCGGGCTGCGGGCCGCGTGATGCTCAGATTAAGCGCCTCCCTTTGTGGGTCGCGGGTGGAAACTTGGCCTTCGCGCCGTGCCTTACCGGCGGACACGCCGACTCCGCCGCTCAGGAGCGTCTGCCTGTACGTCTGGCTGTACGTCTGCCTGTACGTCTGGCTGTACGTACGCGTCACGCGATTATTTGATGGTACTGCTGGTGAAATACCTGTACGTACGACTGGTGACTCCAGGCGATGTTGGTTGGTGGATTTTTTTAAAAATTCCCTTCTGAATATAATACGCCAAGGAAATATGACGATATTGTATTATTTATAGGAAACCGTCGACACATAATCTCCCTACTGTTGAATAGGAAATTCCGCTTTACCTCAGATCTGTATGGAAAAGATTTGGTAATAAAATAATTAGAAGTTCGCGGAATACGATAAAGTAAAACAGCAGGTGAATATCTCGAGGTTCGTTCGTTGCTTATTTGAATATCACGTCTGGATGTATTTCATTTCTTTCATTTTGCAAGTTTAATTAAGGCGTCTGAGCTTTAGTCAGAACAGTTTACGCTGAATTTTTCACTGCGGTAATATTTTCTACCCCCTTGGTGACCCTTACATTTACGGTAATTAAAATAGTTCAGTTATATTGATAATTATACAATAATTATATTGACAACAATTGCATTGACATTGTAGATACATTGGAAAGTAAATTGGAAATTACTTATACACAACTGTAATGAACTGCTGCTAGATCCTGCGTCACCTCACGTTTACTGAATTTTCTTACAAAACTAATTTGGTAGGGAATAATCGTTTGCTAGCATCAAGTTACTCGAAAAATGGACAACATGAACATCAACCTACCAAAGAGCATTGCCCTTTATGTACCTTATTTTCTCAAAATCTGTCATGTCGTTTTATGGACATTCTCGGAGCGAGAAACAGTTATTTTCCCCGACGCGACCGTAAGACCAAAGAAATCAACCTCCCATCTACAAGTAACTGAAGACAAACACGATCTCGCTCTTTCGAGTGCCCAGCCGAATGCATTCAAAAGAAGCCGACGGAATCGATGCATCGGGGATCCAGCTATTTGCATTTATATGAAACGCCCTTCATCAAATTTATCAAGTATTTTAGATGCCCGTTTGACACGAACGGGTATCGCGTCCTCTGGGAGGGTGTTGCCCCCGGAACGACTTAAGCCTCGTGAGAGCCCCATTACGTCGCAAGAATCCGGACTCCATGACCGAGAGGACTGATTGGGTATTCTTCTCCCCGTAATGTAATCTATTCCAAAACAGGTTCGTTAGACGGGGATCATCGGACGGTTCGCTTTAATTGTGGGGCGGAAGAAGGTGCTCATTGGTTCGTGACGCTCAGAGTGAAATGAAGTCATTATTCACAAAATGGGAGAACACGAACTTTTTAAAATGTACAATGGACTTTTTACGTCATAAAATATGACAGAAAGCATATCAGTATGAGGGCAATTTAGTTGACAAACATTTACGAGAAATTTCATTTTTAAAGAACTGTAGTCAACAATTTCTGCCACACCGTGGGATAATTACAACTATTGAACTCTTAGTTTCTGCTTCTCGTAGAAGTTGACGCTGTAATTTCTTCTAGTAAATGAAGGTTTAATTAAAAACACAATTATGATGCTTAATAAAAAATACATTTATTTTTTTGTTGTAATGTTATTTTTTCCTCAAAAAAAACAGCCACAAAATATGCTACAAAATATGCTACTAAATGTGCCACAAAATGTGCCACGAAATATGCCACAAAATATGCATGTGACGTATGGGCTGAAGTATAATCTGTGCACTTCGGCTTCAGAATCTCTCCGCCACTCGTTTTCCTACAGAACTGAATTATAAATAAAGGTATCAACGAACGTGTTGGCCATTTGATTATTAGAGATTTAGTTCTCATGTAATAAAAAACTTTTTGCATTAGCAAATTTACTACAATTTGGATTTTATAGTACTGGTGAGTATAATTACCCGTTCCTACCCCCCACTCCCACATTAGCAAAATAAGAGCTCGAGAAACGTGCGCAGATAGTGATTCTACATTTACTGTCCAGAAGCAAAGCAAAGTTCCACGTTTCCATTGGCTCGAATGAATCAAGAGAACACCGGTCGAAAAACCTATCTAGTTGAGGGTTATTGACCCAAAAGCTGAATTGCAACACTTGTTACATGCTTATTTAGTTTTTACAAATAAATTATTGGGATAGTACTTGTACATTATATCTGCTTTATGTCCATATCTACTATTGAATCTACTTCACGGTTGAAAAGAATTGAATTTCAACTCTCTCAAAGAAAGATGGAGATGGAGTCCTAGTCGTTTCCGAATCGCCTTTGAGGAATCATCCTGGTTCTTGCGGAATTTCTTCGATGGGGATGGGTGGTGTTAGACGATGACTGCAGCGCAACGAATTGCGAATTCTTTCGTCACTTTCTCCGTTGCGCTCTGGTGTACTGTTGAGGCAGGTCATGCGATTTTCTGTGCCACGAACACCTACCTGCTCGTTGAATCGCAAGTCATTGCGATATTTTGCTCCAACCAATCGATGTGTTGGATAATCAGAACTTTCTACGAAAGCTTCTTTTTTCCTCTTTCGTTTAATATAATAATTGATGACTTGCTTGTTTTTGTTTTTGTTGTAATAATTATTGGATGAGATTTTTTTATATGTCAATGCGTAGAAGCGTAATTAACTTTCTCAAGTACATCATGTTCAGCTATCGTGAATCAATTTTAAAGAAGGAAGCTTTCAATGACATCTTATTAAAAACGAATGTAAATAGTTCTAATCTTCTTAAAAAAACAAACAAAGATCCTATTTCAATTGCATGATATCTTGGCTTCATTACGAAAATTCGTGGAGGCCCTCTTCACCAGCAGGGGATTATGCGGACCGTGGGCATTGTTTTCCATGCCTGGAGAGGCAACTCCCGTGAAAGTTTCTAGCCCTTCGCATCGCTGCAGCAATCTCATCAGCGTGATTCCAGGAGCAGTGAAGCAGCAAATAGACGAGAAACGTGAGAACCCTTCGCCTGGCACTCTGCCGAACGCGATCGAGAGAAACTAGGAAGCGGCGCCGTATTCGCGCGTTGCAATGAAATCCACCGCGATGGAATTTGCCTGCATCGCGCCTGAATCGCTGTCTGCTTTCCGATTTCGAGGAGCGAAATCTACTTGAAAATTGCTCCAAGCCTTCTTTCTATTTTGCGGATGTCAGAGTTTTAATTTGGTAATGCGTCGACACTATTCGACATTACGTTTGAACACTATTTTGTTCAAATAAAATTTAGGAATATCTTCTAGAATTTTTTGTCAAATATCTACTCAATGGGACGCTCCTTGGAGATTCCAACCAATTGCATTGTGTTTGTTGTTTCTCTTTTGCTATATATTCGTTGTTCTTCTAATTTACATGTTTTCATGATGTTTCCTAGCAGTTGAAGATAGTGACTTAATCTTAATTTGTTTTTTATAAAGAACATAATTCTGATGACATCAATTTTATTTAAATTACTAAACGTATTGACATGTAGGAAACTCGCGCATCTGAAGGTATCTGCTCAAAAAGTAAACCTGAAATCGTAAGATTTTGGTGCACTGTTAAATTAGAAAAAAAAACAAAAACATTTTAATCTAATGTTAAGATAATTATTTATATATATTAATTGCGAACCATACTGGGCTCTTAATTGCGAGTATGAGAGTGAACAGAATATATGCCCAGTTGTACCTGATTTCCCTATGTCTATCTGCTCAAATGTGTGTTGATTGGGCGTGTGCTTGTGTTGCAGCCATCACCATCGGCGTGCGCATCTTGGGCCCGGCGCTGGGTTTCCTGCTGGGCTCCATGTGCACGCGCATCTACGCCGACCCCTACACCGACCCGCAGATCGAGCCCACGGACCCGCGATGGGTGGGCGCCTGGTGGCTGGGTGAGTTATATTCTCGGCGGAGGGCGGCGCTCTATCTACCAGTGTTCTGGCTTATCGTCTCCTGTGTTATTCCAGTAGTATACATACCTTTTGCGGTTCTCACACGCAACATTTGTAAGACCTAGAAAAATCGTTGATGCATTCTGTAAGTGAATGTTGCTTGACCCTCACCAGTTTAAATTCTGAAGACTTCAATGTCGTATGCATGCCTGACCGGTATGTATTATGTGCCCTGGAATAAAAGGTTACTTCTAAATTAACTTCCATCTTTTTATTTTCTCCCGCTGCACGGAAAAAGTAATTTTGCATTAAGTTATATACCAAACCCTTTGTACCTTTTTTTTTTCAAGATTCAGTGTCAGTGTCCGCGCGCGCGCGCGCGTGTGTGTGTGTGTGTCTCGTAATGTCAAAAATTCCTATTCGTACTGACATGTTATTGGAACTGAAGCAGACAAGGTTATTTCTATACTAACGTCTTGCTACTATTTTCCCAACGGCGAAACGATGTGCCGAAATACAAACAAGTATGAGAACACCTAGTCCTCGCTCTACTTCTTGATTGTCTTTCGACTTGACCGCAGTCTTAAGGGGACTATGTACGCTCGAGATTACGTCACAATTTTAGCCGTTTGTGTTTGCGTGACCCGTGATTGCCCGCATCCTGAAGGCGCCAGCAGTCGCCCAGTTTGACCGCGTTTCATGTGTTCTCAGCCGACTGAGCGTCCCTCTCGGAGCATTCGTTGCTCTTAATTTATTCCGGAGATATTCATTCTATTAGTGATGCGACATTGACGACAAAACATTGATGTTGCCGAACATCGATCTTCATAAAACATTGATTATAAACCATCGATGTTTTTTAACTTCGATATTTTAAAGCTGGTTTAATTACATGTGGCATTAAATTCGTGCGCAACAAAATTTAATTTGACAGTGGCCGTGCATAATAATTTATAATTAAAATGTAACTAAAAATAAAGTTAAAAACGCCTTCCCATTTGCTCAATGCGAGGAAGGACGAAGGAAATACCAGGGCGCGAGGGGTGGTGTGGTGGATGAAGGTGATAGAAACCAGTTCGTTCTGTTCGAACACATAGGCCATCGGTTATTATTTAATATTTTAACTTTTACAGAATTATGATTAAGGGGATTTTTCATCCACGAACAAAACATCGAAAAAAAATCATCTAGCACAATACACCGATTTTCAAAAACATTGGAATCAACAATATATCACTTCAATACATTGATGTTGAAAACAATGTTTTTATATAAACGTCGATGTTTCAAAAACATCGATGTCGCTTCCCTAGTCTCTATCTGCCGTGTAGAGAACCTAATTCAGAACAGAGTTACTCGCCTAAACCAGCACACGAATAACCACGAACGCATATGCTGCTGAGACAGAATAAGGCTTTCGTTCTCCGACGGAATTTTCCTGCCACAGACGGTCGTTTGTGGCCATAGACGGTCGTTTTTCCGAACGGGGAAAACGGAACGGGTCAAACTCGCAAATCTCGAGCGTGCGTGGGTCCCTTTAGAATGGCGGCGCATGAGCTGCCCGCGAGTAAGTATTTTTTTGACAATCAGTTAAAGTATGTGGATAAATGGAACGTGTAGACGGCACGTAGTTATGAAATGAAAATACTTTAGTAGTAATTACGCGATGGAAGCGAGTGCAGAAAAGTTGGGTCAATATTTTGATGTAAAATAGTTGAAATTTTGCGTTGGCTGGCGTCAAGGACGTTGTATGTTGATCGGGAAGGCCGAAGGTAGGATTGCCACCGTTTCCTTAAAAATGCAGGAGCTCAGAAAGTCAGATTGTGTGTATCAATTTTTACGCGATTTTTTTGACATATTTACTTAACCCAACTACCTTATCATACCCATTTTGAGTCGCCATTCATCATTAGACCGCAGAATTTTAGGCACAAAAAGTGATGTTTTAGGCACTTAAAATATGTTACAAAATTATTAAACCAGGCATTTAACAAACATTAGTCATGAAAAGTTATGTTTCAGATATCGAAAACTGATCATAAAAATATTCAACTAGGCACTTTTATTCTTTAGGAACCAATGTCAAGTTTTTTTTACATTTAAGAAAGTGACTACAAAATATTGTTTTATTCACTTTTATTTCTTTTCAATTAAATCGTTCTTTCACACTTTTCATTCTCAACCTGTCAACAGCGCAGATGCACCGGGATGCAATTGTCTAAGTGCATTGTGATCGGAGACGAGCGCAAAACGTCCACTTTATATTGCCTTTCAGAGGTTCTTACGATTTGTGTGTTAGGTGAGAGATTTCAGTGCGTATTTGATCAGAGAATATCCACATTTCGGGAAATTCGGGAAAGCATTTGCGTTTGGGCATAACAAATTTTGAAAATGAGTAATTAAAATGTGATAGTTCTTCAAAATTACTTTGTTTTGGCGGTTTTAAGTAAAAAAAATATTAAAACAGGCATCAACCGCCCTTTTAGGACATTTTAGGCACTATCACATGCTTTCAGTATTTTTTCACGATTCGTAAAGATCTTCAATTATTTTCCACAACCTCCTGAAGGAACTAAATAGGCATTTGTCCTAAAATGAGAGGTCAACTCATCAAACAGCGCGCATCCCGTACGTGTTGCATGAATCCATTTGAGAGCGTAGGCTTCCGCGGCCGGAGTCATGATTAACTTGGCTACCCGGGAGACGCCGCGTCCAGGGCACAGGTGCCGACGTTTCGTAGTACTGAGTACTGCGCCCTGAGGAAGATCGCAGAATGGCGATCGAAACGTCGGCACCTGTGCCCTGGACGCGGCGTCTCCCGGATAGCCAAGTTAATCATGAATCCATTTGCTTGAGCTGTGCGTGGCGTGGCGTGGCGTGGCGTGGCTGACTGAGCGCGTGGTGCGCGTGCGCAGGGCTGGTGCTGGTGTCGTCGCTGCTCATGCTGGCGTCCTTCGCCATGTTCGCCTTCCCGAAGCGCCTGCGCACCAGCCGCAACCCGCCCAGGCCGCTGCGGTGCGGCAAGAAGAACCTGAGCTTGCGAGGTGAGTACCCGCTCCGGACACACGACAGGTGCAGTGCACTCGCTATGTAGAGGGTACAAGTGTCGCATACAGGAAATTGTCTGTCGTTCACAGTGCCAGAACAGGTTGAATAGGCTGCAGCCTGGGGCGTGCAATTTTGGGGGGCGGACGCATTTCAGCGGATGCAAAATTTCATAAGCGAACTTTTGAATGTTTTTTATAAAAATATTTCTTTCCATGTTTGTAACAAACGAAAATATGTTAATTAATTATATATATATAAAAATCATTGATATATTCAGATAAAATTAATACAAAAGTGTCGAATATTTATTAAATCAATTTCGTTATGAGAATTATTTATTCGTATAATCAAGGCTTCATTTCTGGCGGAAAGCGACGGAACGGCATTCAGGTACCTCGGGAATAATTATTAAATTAAAATTCAGATATTCAACTATTTCTATTAAATTAATCATTAATTTGGGGGGCGCGTTCCAGAGCTTAAAATTTTATAAATCAAGCCCTGCCTTTAATCAATTCTTTTTACGTACACAATATTTGCTCGGTTACAAATATCGTAAAACATTTTTTTATTCAAAATATTTTAAATAGCTTTAATTTTTAAAAAAAGCAAATTAAAAGGACGCTAAAACTTTGACAACCTAGGGCGCATATAGTCAAACTCATAAGTCAAAGTCAGGCACTGGTCATTCACTTCAATTCAGTTTCTATGTATTTGGCCACAAGATTTTGACAGACAGCTTATGTGCAAAAATCCTACTATTAATTTATATACATATATCCAGAGTTTGCTTTGAACAAAACTTAAATTGGCGAGTCTCTATGTTATACTATATCGAATGCTGTATGTTTTTGTTTGCAATGTTTTTCGTTTTTCTTTGTATTTTCTTATAATTTGGTTCAGTAATATATCATACTTTTTTTCTCCGTTACACAGTCTAGTCTGAGGATGGGGAAAAATGAGTTCCCCGAAACGTCGCTCCGAAATTTCAAAGCAAACTCTGCGTATATGTATATAAATTAATAGTAGGATTTTTCTATATATAAGCTGTCTGTTAAGATCTTGTGGTCAAATACATAGAAACTGAAGAGTGTAGAAATGCCTACCTTGGTTTCCGAAATCGTTACGGCAGTTGGGTCATATTTGTTTCGGCTCAAAAAGCTTCCGACATGGATGTTTGTTAGCGTCTTGGCGCATTGTCGGGGTTCTCCAAACCACCAATGTAACACCTCTCAACCCCCTTTCTTCCATTTGCAGAGAATTTACTCTCCCTCCTTACTAATTAGGCGATCTCTTGCCGAGTCCATCTAGCTGAGAAGGGCGTTCGGGCTACCTCAGATAGTAGTAGCAGGGGACGGTCTTACTCCGGCAATGTATTGTAAAGAAAGGGAAATGTGATGGAATGGTATGTTCTGGGAACCCTCAGAAAGAGAGGAAAATGCGCGGATGGAAGTCGGACAAGTTCGAGCGGTTTCAGAATTACCTGATTAACATACCACCACAGGTCGCCCAACGCTTCCAACTGTTTTATTGACTCTCATGTTTGCTGCCAGAGGCCGACTTAATAACTGTCAGTCACTTTACCAGGTACTTCCGTTGTTCCTCGGTTGAACGAATGTATCTCATTTGGGGGTATTTCAAATATCCATAGGTTTCCATGGGAGTTGGCTTACGATATTATGAACATACAGCCGAAGTCTTCATTACTTCGTTGGAACAACGAGATTCTCAGAGATCCGTACTTCTTTTACCACTGCTGATGTAAACAGCGGTTCTTATCAATTTCTAATTGCTAATGAAATAATCAGTATACTAATTTTGTTTTTATAGAGCTGTAGATACATTTGCAGCACAATAGTATTAAATGATAGTTTGAAATGTATAAACAGTGTATGTTTTTACTTGAAATGACATGAAATGTTTTGCTGAATGTCTTTTTCTTTCACTTCTATTCTCGCACATATGAAAATTCAGTGTCATTTCTATTAGAATTTTTCGCCGAGTTTGGAAGGAAATTGTGACAATGAAAAAAATTCGTATACAAGATTTATTAAAAAACTGCTCCAAATTTGTTCTGTAATTGTTTGCTCGAGTAGAGCAAAGTTCGCCCAATTATACGACATAGGTTACATTCATTATTTACTTCCATTAAAACCTCTGAAATTTCGAAAATTGCAAACGTTCGAGCTTGCACTATACCTTTAATATTCAAGTTGTACTTTCTTAATGTAAACTACATCTCAAAATTAGAATTCAAAAAATGTACATGAAATAATTTAGAAGTATTAGTTATTTTTAAATAATCTTATGTATTAAAGAGAATGTGAAGAGAAAACTTTGTACCCCTTTTTAAGCATATTGCGGACACGGAGGAGCATAACTAGGAAGCGATGGCCTTAAAACCTGATTTTCTTATTCCCCAAGGGAACTTCTATGCTCTAAACTACAAAATGAGACATTTTTAGATATTTTATTTCAAATTTATCGTTTAAGCAAAAAATAATTCACTCCATATTTTCATTTGTGAACGTGAAAATAATATTATTAATAATATTAATAATAATTTTCCCACGTGAACGTTGTTATTATTATTATTTACAGTAGTTCGTAGTGATGTTATTTTTTCACTTAACATAACATTACACGTAGACAAACTGTACTGGAGACAGTATATTTGACTCCGAAGGACTTTGCTCTGTTGGCGGTTGAGGTCATGAGATCAGTTTCCGTTGTTTTTCCCAGCCATGTGGGAGGGGCGAGAAGTCCAGTAAATCCCTCTTATTTTCATAGGTATGTTTTCAAATTTCATAGGTATTGCAAGCAATTAAGACCAACCATACACCCTAATGACATTTTCTACACGCTCGCAGATGACGTAATAGAACAAAATTTAAAAAATTAATAAATATTTGCAATAATTATACAGGTATACTCTTTGACAAAAGACTCTGACCTCAATAACGATAAACATTTAGCATTTCATTAATTACGGTCGAATTTCGACCGCTGGGTGACCACTAGTTTTGAGTTAAAACATGAGAATTTTGTTGGGACTTACAAAATATTGTATTATAACTCCTAAGACAATCTCCGCCAAGGAGCCAAGGGGGTTGAGAGAGGACAGCGCTGGAAAGCCAATCTGAAGACCGAGATTCGGTTCCCGGAACTCCCAGGATGGTATTTTTATTTTATTTTATTTTTCAGGATTAGACCAACGTGCACTTATACGTAGGGAATACGTGCAATTTTCAGTAAAATCTGTAAACTTTCGAAAATTGCAAAACGGATCTCTTCTTTTGCAGCAAAGTTTCATGAGATGTTTAAAGAATTAATTGGATTCACTTTTTAATATTACGTATCCGTTACCATTAGTATAAGAAAATGTGTACTAATTTAACACTTTGTTTTTAATTTTCTCTCGCATACTTCTTTAGGGGCATTACGTTGACCGAAAATATGATAACAAGCTGTAGATGTAAAGAAGCAAAAATCATACACGAGCAACAGGAGTGGAGAAACGGTTAATTATTTTCAAAATGGCATGTAGTGTCCATACAACAAAAATGACAAGAACTAATGTAAAAACTGGCCTTGTCTCACCAATGCCATGTGGAGGAAAACTAGATTTCGTCCGAAGTGATGGAGAAAACTGTAATTAACATAGTGGGAATATATTTTAGCTTATTGCATTATTCGGAACCTAAAAAAAGAACAACAATGTGATTTTACGTTGCATGCATGAAAGCTTGGAATGCTTATTTGGAAAAGACAGAGATTTCGGAATAGTCTGTTTTTGTTGTTTTTTCCTATGTATTAAGAGTTCCATACTTTAATTTTGCACTTCTTCATTCAAAGATAACAGAAAAGAGCAATAAGAGCAGTCACAACAGCGATAACTTTACTTCCAAGAACTAGAACGACAATATGAGACAGCTGAAGGAATGATATTAAAGCTGTTTTGTAGTTTGATGAAAAGAAGGAAACAAATAAACAAGCCCTGGAAACTTATACCATTCACCCAATTAGGAAGGTTCACCGTATCTTCATAAAATCATTAACAACCACCACCAACACCACCACCAACACCACCAACATCACCACCACCACCACCAACAACAACACAAACAACAACAACAATAACACCACCACCAACAATAACACCACCAACAACAACAATAACACCACCACCACCAACAACAACAACACCAACAACAATAACAAAAACACCAACAACAACAATAACAAAAACACCACCAACAACAAAAACACCGCCACCAACCTAAACAATAACAAAAACACCACCACCACCACCACCACCACCAACAACAACAACAACAACAACAACAACAACAACAACAAAAACACCACCACCAACAACAACAACAACGACGACAACGACAACGACAACGACGACAACAACGTCTGAAACATGGAACTATATATTTCAGCAATCGCAAATAACTAGCTTCTGTTACTTAACAACTTTTTAGTATTCCCTGATGGTTAATGCATTATCAGTTGTTTAGGGCTCAGGCCATTACTTGTTGTTTGAGGTCAGAAAAGATCGGCATTGAAGATATGCTGTATAACATGTAAAATATGCAGTTGTATGCAACAAGTGTACTACTTTCCAAGTAGTTTCTGAAAACTGGAAACTAAACGGTAATTCAAGTGTACTAATAGGAGTGCCTGTTATTTCTAAAATAAATATCTAAATGTAGGTATGGCATTTTCAATATGATTCCAACGAAATGTTTTTGCGGGTACAGAAAATTTAGAGCAGTTGAAACCCTGATTTGTAGGCATATGAACTACAAGTACTACACACACATTTACAGTATACACTTCTTCTTTCTCCCTCTCCCTCTTTTCATCAACTCTCGCTCCCTTCCCTTTGTGATTTGTAATCGCTACACCTCAAAGCAATCTTGACTTGTTTTGAACGGTGGGCACAGCATCCTCCGCCCATGCCCTTTGTTCTCCTTGCGGGAAATTAGGGCGCGGGACCGAATCGACGGCGATTGGACTGCTTTCCGCCTCGTGCGGCGGCGGCGGCGGCGGCCGACTTTTTTCTCGCATCGTCGCCGCCCATTGTCTGGGTCCTCGTTCAAGAACTAACCTTGTATAGCTGTAGCCGGAGAAAAAACCAATGCGCCTTACCCTTTTGTTCGTAGGCCGCATAAAGAACTCGTTGATATTTGAATGAAACACTCGACAGTAGCACTTGAGGAGGGGTTCTTGAAAAATCGTGTCGGAACCAAAATCATGTTTCGCCAACTTTATCCACAGAAAGCTCGTTTTCCACTTTTGGAGGAGATTCTCGAGAATGAGTTGAATTGGATTGAAGTTGTCTCTTGCTTCATTTTAAGTGGTGAGATCGGCCATCACGTCCCCTCTTCCGAATTACAATTTAATTTGATGATCACTGGCAACTGATGTAACTTCTGCTTTTGTTGGCAGTGTTCGTTGAAGGGTTTTGCTATAGGCAATGAAACTCAGGCTGTACTTTCTCTCCGAGAGAAATAGTACTACATTTCTTTCGATCGCGATCGTGCAACTTGGGTTAAATTTACATTGGTCGTATTTTCGTGAGAATTATTTTCATCCGACATACTCTTATGGAACTGGCTCAAATTTCATATTCTGGATCAATTAAGTAAATGATAAAGACTGTAGAACTGCAAGATGAACTGTCATTAATATCGAAAATGTAGAATCTTTCATTTTTTGCCTTGCGAGCGTCAAACAAACACCAACACATGTAAAATTGATGTTAATGCTTTTTAAGAAAAATTGTGATTCATGGTATTATAAATAGTCGTTTGTTTTTGCACTACTTTCTGATGTAAAATCTCCTTCGCGGAATCCTTCAAGCAGTTTTTCTGTTCTCGCCTTTTTAACCATGCATTTTTCTTCCGCTTCCCAACACTTTTTTCTCGTCTTCCGACAGCGGCCATCTTGGGTGAACGTAGTAAAAACATTTTTATCACGATACTCATAGAATCCATGGTGAATGTGGCCAGGCATTTTATTTTCAAATATTGTTAATTCGATATCTATATTTGTTTGATTTAATTCTAATCAATCCACTTTTAAAGAGGTTAATTCCATATAGAAGTTATTTTTGGCCTCCCCAAAATAGGTCAAATTGACGGATAAGTAATCATATGGTAAATGGTCCGATAGATAATATTTAACGAACTGTCAGGTTTTAAAGTTCATATTCATAGGTACAAATTTATTAAAACTACGCAAACCAACGATTATCCATTTAACTAGATTCTCCCGTTAATATTAAAAAATTTAAATTTGAAAAATTATTATTATTATTATTATTATTATTATTATTATTATTATTATTATTATTATTATTATTATTATTATTATTATTATTTAGGATAAAAATGAAACTCAGGTCTGTGAAATGAAATGATTTACATTACCGTCAGCCATGTCCGTTGAGTAAGACGACTAAAGGTCTCGGATTTACCCCGTGCAAGATACCGGAAAATCTCATATTTCAGCTTTCCCACACATGCCCCGCAGAGGTAGAGGTCAGAGATGCCGCAAATGTAGACTTTTTCATTCTCTGATTTGAGGGCATTAAACAAAAAGACAAACTTAAAAGTGATGATGATACTCTTCAAGGAGAATTGGGATTCATGGCGTTATAAAAAATTCAGGTTTCCTTGAAACTCGTGACGTAATTATCCCGTTCGTCCTTCGATTGCTTCCCCAAACGCCTTCATGAGGATCTGCAAACGGGATCTCGGACTGCAACTTACATAGCCTGATTTCACGAATAAATGAAATTCCTTCTCAACGAAACGGCATGGAGGTTACATTCCAGCGCTGACCACTTGAGCGCCCGGGCTCGCTGTTAATTGGGCAGAGAATGAAACGCACTACCATGAAGATCATTGGAAGGTTATATTTTATACAACTTTCCGTATTTCGGCAAGCTTCTCTCGGAAGAACTTTGGTTATAAATGTAGATGTGATTTTTCGATGCAACAGCACGTTTGTTAAACTGCGTTTTCTCACAGCACGCCTTTCAATGATTCTCAGCAGTTTTTGTCTTCATCATCATTGTCATCACCATCACTTCTGTGGACATGTCTTTTTATAAGTTCGACTGTTCTCCACATTATTCTATCCTGTACTTTTTTCTCTGATTACTGTCTCCAAGTCTCACATAATAAATTCCCTTTCTCTACTTTTCTCATTTCCCATCTATTTTTCGTTCTAATAATGTTTTCCGCTAGCAATTTTGGTGCAAAACATGCCCCATCCAAATCTTCTTTCCATACTTCAGTATACCAGTCAGATCTCTTCTTTCCTCTTCTTCTATTCTTCGGAGTACTAGCATATTTATTACTTTTCTTATTTTTTCGGTCCATTGTTCTTTCAACATTTTTCTCCACAACCAAATTTCTATTTTTTTATGAGTATCCCTTCTTTCTTTTTATTGTTCTCGACTCGCAACCATATATTACAGTCATGGCCCTCTGTGGCTGTACTGTATGGCGTACTGTATGTACTGTACAACGGGCTTTGGCTTTACCGCATGATTGCAACCCTCCAGACCAGGCATGTCAGGATCGCGGGCAAGGTAACAAGCTTATTAGAGCTCGCGGGCTCTGCGTCCGGAGAAATTGGCGGGAGATTTAAAAGTAGGGTTGTCCAAATTCCCCCGGAGTGGCGATACGACACTGGATACCTTGCCCATGACAGTCATTGGGAGAAGTTACTTGACGGTTATTGTCGCAAATTTATCTATACTAATTCCCATTTTCTTTTTAAGGCAAAAAAAAGATCCATTAAAATGAAATAATATATCAATCAGGTTTTAAATTCTCAATTGAGAGTAAAATTAGAAAAATTAGAATCAAAAGAATCTTGATCTTGTTATTCTGTTTTCATAAGAGTGATATAAAAGTATGAACTTTCTACGTTCAGATTAGAAGGTTTAATAGACAAATATTCTTGTCTGTTTAAAGATCAATCCGTCCGTAAGCAAGAATTATTACCTTATAGAGATTTGTTATTTTTTTCATATTATTGCTAAATACAATAAATAACTGAATGATTTAATAACACAACACAAAGCGAAGAAAGGAAAGAATTCGCCATTCAAATATATTCCTGTCACTTGGTAATGATGTTTATAGAAGGGAAAATTTAGTAAGAAAATGAACATCAAATAGTAACAAGTAGTGAAGAATACAAACAATACAATTCTCGGTTATTTGATAGAAAAAATCTAGCAAACATTTTCGTATGAAGCCACTACACACCGCCTCGCGCCGCTCCAGCTTGAGCTTGTACACCCCTTCCTGGATTTTAAGGGAAAAGGAGCGCGAAGTCAGGGTACGTTTCCCGTGCCCATAGCAGCGCCGGGCTCCCCAGGCGGACAAGTAGCTCGTACGGGCGCGGTTTGTCGAGCCTGCTCCAGACTAAACATGAGGTCAGCAATGCACATCCGAAATCTTTCGCCATGGACGAAAGTGTCGGGTATCGCCGTCTGGTTCTCGGAGTGCGTGCGGAGCACGTCCGATCGGATCGCCAGTAGAGCGACGCGGGGCGGCGGCGGCGGCGGCGGCGGCGGCGGCGGCCGGGTCGCCCGGCTCCAAATTACACGGCGCGCCGCGCAGCGCTCGGGCGGAATGCGCCAGCGCAGGCGGCGGTAAGCAGAGGAAGCGCCCCGCGCCGCCCGCGGGCCCTAATGAGCACACAGGAAAAGTAATTGCCCCACAAAAACACCGCCCGACCAGCTGGGAGGTGGGCGCTTTAAAATTGAAAGCTTCGGGGCCGGGCCGGGCCGGGTCGGGGCAAAAAACCAAAGACACACGTCTCCAGTAACATCAAACATTCTTTAATTATATGCAGAGTAGTACGCGTGGATCCCTCCAGCACTCGACGGCCGCTCGCTTAAGGCCGGGCCTGTTGATAAGGTAATTCTAGACGGCCTTCCGCGGCCTCTCGGCCCTGCCCCGCCTTCGCTCCGTGCGTTAGAGACGTAAGCAGCGCTGCGGACAAAAACATCACTGCGCCGGCTCGTCAGAACCCCACTGAGTCCCCCCCCTCCATCCGCTGGAGTGAAGGTTGCTTCCGCTGTTGACGGGGTGGGTCGTGTCGTTGAGATTCTCACGGCGGTACGCACGACGAGATCCAAGCGTTCGGGTCATCTTCGTTGCCCTGGTTCTCCACTTTCTCTTCTCGTTGGTGGTATCGATGCGCCGTATGTTACAAGCGTGCATTACGAAGATCGTGCATTCTTTCCTAGATTATATGTGTTGTACTACGCATCTTCCTCTCCAAAATTCACTGACGTCACTGATTTATTCGTGTGATAGGGCCATTGATGGAATATCCTTCAACGCAGATGATACTGTTTCGAGATGTGGCAGAGGTCCTCCCGTGCGTAGTAATTCGAACTTTTTGTAGGCAAGTCTGATGAGATTTCAGGATGCCACAATTCTGTGAACTTCGCAATTGACCAGTAGATATATTGTACAAAAATTTAAACAAAAACAAATGAACAGAACTTAAAAGCATGAAAGGAAAAGGAAACAAACGCTCAAAAGTAGAAACTTCATATGACTTTTTATACAAATCGTATAAGATTTGAATTAAGAAAAAGGGGCACCTGAGAACTATTTACTGAAAGTTCTGAGGACAGCGACGTGACGCTTGTTCGAGTTTGCTGAAACGACTAGGAGCATGTCACATCCTGTTTCAGCGTCCACGTCTATAATCCAAGTCCATTTACACGGTTCATAATTCGTGTGATGATGCCCGTATCTTGGAGAGACCAGTTACTTCGCGTTGTGCCCCATCTATAAGAGCGTGCAGTGCGGCCGCCCTCTTGGAAATGCGTCCAGGACACGCGAGGCGGACCACGCCCGCACTCGCTTGCTTGCTTCTTGCTTGCTTGCTTGCTCGCTCGCTCGCTCGCATTCTATGTGCCAGGGATCTCATCACTATCTACCTCCACCTCACCATTATTCACCTCCACCCCACCATTATCCACCTCCACTCCACCACTATCCACCTCCACTCCACCACTATCCAACTCCACTCCACCACTATCCACCTCCACCCCACCTCTATCCACCTTTATCCACCTCCAACCCCACCATTATCCACCTCCACCCCACCATTATCCACCTCCACTCCACCACTATCCAACTCCACTCCACCACTATCCAACTCCACTCCACCACTGTCCAACTCCACTCCACCACTGTCCACCTCCACTCCACCACTATCCACCCACTCCACCACTATCCACTCACTCCACCACTCCACTCCACTCCACCACTGTCCACCTCCACTCCACCACTATCCACCTCCACTCCACCACTATCCATCTCCTCTCCACCACTATCCACCTCCACTCCACCACTGTCCACCTCCACTCCACCACTATCCACCTCCACTCCACCACTATCCATCTCCTCTCCACCACTATCCACCTCCACTCCACCGCTGTCCACTTCACCTCTCTCCACCTCCACCCCACAATTATGCACCTCCACCCCACCACTATCCACCTCCACCGCACCATTATCCACCTCCACTCCACCACTATCCAACTCCACTCCACCGCTGACCACCTCACTACACCTCTATCCACCTCCACTCCACCACCCCACCACTGTTTATCCTACACCTCTATCCGCCTCCATCACTATTCACCGACGCCACGAATACCAACGCCATCACCATCGAAAACAACTACGACCGCACAACCAATGCCCCAAAGCTACCTTCTTTGAATTTCCACATAGTATCTATCGAGAAACGTAAACTGTGGTGGACATCGCGCTACACAAGACAAAAGATTGGTTGACTTCATTTGTGATTTTTTATAATTGATTTTAACGTGGTGGAAGAAAATCGCCCTGTATCAATATTCGTTTTCATTCATCAGTCTATTCGTTTTCTGTGGGGTTTTACTCCAAGATCTGCTTCAGAGAAGAGATCCGTATAAACGGCGATTAATTTATCTGCTCATTTTATTCACAGACTGCGTTCCGTTGAAGGTAGCCAACCCCGAAAAAAGTATTTTCCTATCTTGCGTACTCACTTGCGTCCTAACGCAACCGCTGCACCACCCCCTTGCTGGCCCCCTGTCGCTACCGCCTTCCCAGTTCCACCCGTCGGCGCACGGGTCCCCCGGCAGGCGTCCAACACGTCGCTGCGCTCCGCCTCGCGTCGCGTCTTGTCGCACTGATTGCCCTTGACATTGACCGCCGCACCCGGACGGGGGCCGGGCCGGGCCGTGCCGTGCGGAGCGGCGACGCAGCCAGACCGGGCCACACTCTGGCCTACAAATTTGCGCGACCATTTGAACGTGTTAGTGCGCACGTGTGCGCGGCGCCCTCTGAAGGTCGGCGCGGCGGGCAGGCGGGCGGGCGGGCGCGGATTGTGTGACGCAACGCGGCCGGCGGCGCGGGCGCGGCCGCAGCGGACGCGGGACGCGGGCACGGGCGAGGCAGCGCCTGGAAATTTCCTATTCCGCAGCACCCCTGCCCCTACCCTCGGCCCCCACCCCCGCCTCCGCCTCACCCTCGCTCGCCATCGCCTCTCGCCATCGCCCTCGCCATCTGCCTCGCCATCGCCCTCGCCCGTCCCCTGCGTCCTGCCTCCCCGCTCCCCTCGCTCCTCGCCTCCCCGCCTCCCCGCCCCTCGCCCCCGCCCTCCCTCGCCCCCTCGCCTCCTCGCCCTCGCCCCTCGCCCCGCCCTCGCCCTCGCCCTCCTAGCCTTCGCGCTCTCAGCCTCCCGCCCCTCGCCCTCGCCCCCGCTCCTCGCCCTCGCCCTCCCTCGCCCTCGCCCCCCTCGCCCCCGCCCTCGCCCTCGCCCTCGCCCTCGCCCTCGCCCTCGCCCTCGCCCTCGCCTCGCTCTCACGCCATCGCCCCCACTCTCGCCTTCGCCTTTTCTGCTCGCGCTCGCCGTCGTCCCCGCCCTCGCCCTAGCCTAGCCCTTGCCCTCGTCCTCGTCTTCGCCCCGCTCTCGTCCCCCTCCCCGCTCCCGTCCCTGCCCTCGCCCTCGCCCCAGCCCCCTCCCCCGCACCACGCCGCACAGCGTTCCACCTCTGCAACGCGACGGTCGAGTGTTGACGCGTGATTTCGACTGCTTCCCTCCCTGGCTTCGTGCGGGCCTGCAAACTTGATTTCCGGGGCCGACTTTCGATGTAACTGGGGTTCTCGGATAATTGAAATCATTTCGCCTCTACAGAATGGTCGAGCTTGAATCACTCCTCCCGAGCTGATGCTTAGGGAGACATTCATGGCTCAGTTCATTAAAAAATACCCGGAAAATAAATCCTTCAGTACTTAGGAACATTATACTGCATTTTGCCGGTATGCTGTTAAACTCCAAAATGTTCTTATAATTTGTGCATTTCGCAGTTCGTCAAGATGCCCCCTAAAAGAGTTTTATAATTAATAGATGTATGATGATACGATAGATTTATAATGTGAAGGATATGATAACTATTTGTTCTATTGCCACTCCTTGTACATAGAGAGAGGGCACACATCCAAAATCTAACATCCTAGACGAATGAGTCAGACAGTTCGCTTCGTTCTTAAACGCTTCAAGTCGCACTGCCAGAACTTCGTCCACAGATTTCTCAGAGATTGTCTTGCGCTCATTTTTATCTACTGTTCAATCTTATGTCGGCAAACGAACATTGCGAAATCCTAGTCGAATCGATACCAACTCGCTCTAAAAATAACCACCATTAACTTTGTACCATACACAAGTATTCCAAATAGTTCAAATTCATAATAAATTTCGATTCGGGTGGAAAAAATCGTGATTTTTTAAGAATAAAAGATCTGATTGTTTATGTAAATTAATGTTGAGTAAATTTGTGTAAAGAATTGTCACATGAACCAGGAATGAATGGTTTACGTCCAGTAGCTAAAAAAAGGTGATCGTGTTTCGTGGTGACAATTCTTCGAATAAATAAAATTATTAAAATACAATTGTTACACAATAACAATGTCAGATAATAGGAAATATACTGTGCAGAACATATTTCTGACGTAATTCTCCGCCCAGTAAGGAGACAGGAAGGTGACAATTTTTTTGTAAATAAGATTATTTTATTTACATACGATTTTTACTCAACTAATTTTATATTAATAAAATAGTTTTTAGATGTACAATGTATTGAAATGATAAAATATTGGCATTATTTAGAATTTTAATATTTTTAATAATTATTTGAAGATGGTTTTCAATTATTTTTTTTTTTAATTCGTGGCCGTTACGAGTGCAGATCCACGTTAAATGTTCACTACAATCCATGGATATTAAATGTCTCTCTCCTACTTTTAAAAATATTTATATTAAGTATTAATGTTTAGGTAGTATGTAAGTATTATACGAGTATAACCGAGTGATAATGAATAACGATGTAAATAAATTGATTTAAATTTTAAATTATCATTGTTATCTAGTTTATATAAGTAATGGAATGATGCACAGTTGTGCAATATTGCCGGTGAAATGTAACTCGCTTGAGCAATTAATGTATTGAATTATTTAAATCTCGTATTTCCACCCTATGAGGAAAGGTGGTGTACTATTTCAGGTTTTGTATGTTTTTAATTTCTCGCATTTACGAAAATGGAGCTGACCTCCCCCGAAGTCAATGATACATATTAAAAAAATGTAGCGTCTTACTAACTTTCTATACTAACGTAAGACATTGAAAATATCATTTATTTGCATTATAAATATTAATATGCGTATATAAGTTAAGAAGTACATTTATATTCAGCATAAATGAAAAATTCATCGAAAGAAATCAAGTCGGCGGCCACCTATACCTGTAGCTCTCTCTAGAGAAAAATCCTGAATGCGCCTCCGCTTGTGAGGGAAATAAATTCGGTGAAAAATTCAAAAGCCCTTTACGCCACCGCCCACAGCAGACCCTTTCGCTTCCCCCTTGTTCGCCGTTGCCCCTCGCGCCCTAATTGGAGATGTAGGTTTTGTGTGTGTGTGTGTGTGTGTGTGTGTGTGTATGTATGTGTGTGTGTATGTGTGTGTCTGTGTGTGTCTGTGTGTGTCTGTGTGTCTGTCTGTCGGTCTGTCTGTGGCGCGTGCCGCGAGAGCGGTGTTTCCCTTCACTTATCGTAATTGGCTCGTTATTTAAAGTGGCGAGTTGGCGAACGCTTGCGCCCGCGTTCGGGTTTCCCTTTCCGCGCGTGCAAGCGCCGGTCGCCGCCGCACTCGCTCTCTGCAGCTCTGCGAATAAACCCAAGGCAAGCACAGAACGAAGAGTCTTCAGACGAGTGGCGAATCTTGCACACCGCACTTTATGGAAGCTACCTCTACCGCTGTCTTTTATTCTGAGCTTTTCTGAAATCCCAATACTATGAAATTCCGTCCTTAATAATTAAAATATAAGACAATTACACTAACCACTAACTTCTAGAACATTAACACATTCCATTTTCACAAAAAACTTGAGAGACCGGGAGCGGTAGCTCAGTGCATCAACTGATGTCACTGCAGCGCCTCTGACCGGGAGGTCCTAGGTTCGAGACCTGACGGCGGCAGGATGTTCTACACTAGCTTTTCAGCTAGGTCGAATTCAGTCGCTGTCTGGAGGAGAATTCTAGCTGCCGGCTGTTCTGATCGGTAGTTTTCCGTGATGTCTCCCATCAACACCAGGCGAATGCCGGAGCAGTATCCTAACAAACAGGTCACGGACCGCGCGCGATCTTTCCTTCCTCTTCCTTGTCCTATCCTCTCCCCTTATACACACACACACACACACACACACACGCACACTTACACTGACATGCACTACACTACCACATATTCCGGGAGATCGGTCGGGAGCTTACAGCTCGTCCCGGCTGGGGCGGTGCCCCGCTGGTGGGAGAGTCCTGGTTAGAGGGAAACCCCGTTAGCCGACGGTAGGTCGGCTTCGGATCTCACCGCCCATTCCCCTCCAGCGGGGAAAGATCACCGCCATCTCCCGAGGAAAAACATGCACTACACCTACGGGACTAATGACCAAAGCCGTTGACGCGCCCGGAAACACGAAAAACTCAATCAATCAATCAAAAACTTGAGAGAAGTGTAACTTAGGAACGACCAGAGAAGGACTATTCAACGCAATATTCTGCGGTGCCTACCGACCGTCCAGACGCGCATCCTTCCCTTCCCCCCCCCCCCATTGAAACGTGAGGAGCCCTAGGTTATCGCGGCTGGCATGCGGTGCCTTCGCCTGCATTAGCGAGTTCACAGGACAGCATTAAGAACTGTTTGAAACTTCTCACTCTACCGCACTTCATAGCGCCTACGGATGCGGAAGACTAACTGGTTCTCGGTAGCAAAACGGAGCTATTTTTTCGCATCTGTTTTAAAGCTTTCAAAATGTCTAATTTTTTGGAGGATTACCAAACTTACGAAATATTTAGTATACACTTCGAATTACTAGGTATTCCGGCAGTATACGCGGTGTATCGGAGAATTCGCCACTGCTTCAGACTGATCCATTTCACCTGTTGCCTGCGTGGGGTCGCGTCCTGTACATCCGAGGACAGGATTTTGCGACAAGCTCAAACACAGAGCGAAATGATATCCGATCGAGGAGGAGGTATTGTGCACATGATTTCTTTCTCAGATGGGGTCTACTTTCGACCCGTTTTGTCTAACATGTAGTTTCTTGGGCATCTTCGGTCATGTTTTGAGACTTTCGTTAGGGATCGCATTCCCTTCCAAAGTACGGAGTGACGGAGAACGCAAAGCAAACTGATAGCCGTTAGAAATGCAATTCATGAAGTGGGGTCACCCGATAAACCAGAGTCAATGGGACGAGAAGAACTGGGCCGAGACTTCTGTCATACGCTCTGAACCAACTTTCCCTCGTAGCAGAAGTACGGCGAAAATATAAATAGAAACTATCATTTAGTACAGACGTTTTCAGAACTACAAAAAGGTAGAAAAGTATTAATGTGGGAATCATTCGTAGAGTTTTCGCACTAAGTACCATCTGATGTTTACCGCCTCTGATGTTTGTCTTATCGTGGCAGGTTTATTGCCTTTTATTTGTTCAATGGATGCCGCCAGACTACGAGGACGCCTTCTTGTAATGGGATTACGATTCTTACGGTTCTGAGTAATACTTGGCGACTGAAGAAAAGAAACGTACTTACACTTTTAAAAACAAAAACCTTCTATTTTTTGATATGCTATCTTACGTGTTAGCTGTCGTTGCAGAATTGCAAAACATGAGAAGACACACTGACTATTCTTGGTTGGATATAAACCACCCTATGCTTCATAATGGAGCATTATTGTTGTCTGTTTCTTTAGTCAATGAAAGTATTATTTCAGGTTTCTTTATATATTTAATTTCTATGGTCTTTATTAAATGAAAATAGTATTACACGTATACATCGCGCTATTTCCTGACTTATTCAGATACGATGAGACAATGTGTAAATGGAACCTTCTCTGGTAATCTGGCGAGTGGCTGGAGAACGGTAAATTGAGACCATCTCCTCCTCTTCCTCCTCCCCCTTCTCCCTTTCTTCCCCCTCCTCCTACTCCGCCGGCGCAGCGCCGCGGCTGGCGCCCCTCCCTCCTGGAGAGGCGACCCAGAAACCGCGCTCTGTGGTATACTTGCTCCTCCTCACTTCACGTTTTCTTTCGTTGGCTCCGAGCGGTGCCGCCGGCGGCAGCGGCCGGTGCACCGTGCACTACTTTTCCCGGTGGAGGCCTTTTTTACTTTCGTCCGGCCGCTCTTCCGCGTTGCCGCTGCCACACGCTGGAGCAACCCACAGTGTCCCCGAACCGTACCCTGCGGGGACAAACGCTTCTTCCCGATTAGCACGGCGGAAAAAACTGTTTGGCTTCTGACAGTTTCCAAGGTCTCTTGTTTACGAAAGACACGGACAGACTGGTGGATTTGTTGTCCGGCGCGAGAGCGCCAAAAATGTAGCGGCGAGTTCTCAGTAGCAGTAATTAATATGAAGGACAGACAGTGCAGAAATAGGACATAACATAGATAAGTTCGTTTCTTTTAACGACCATTGTATCGAACACGCGGTGTCGATGTAATGCGAGTAAATCTACTTGCCAAGCGTTCAAGTCGTCGGTATCTAATCAATATTCGTTTCGATTAAACAGTATTCGTATATGACTAGGGGCAAATTTTAATCATTTTCTTTCTTTTCACTTTAGAACAATGTCTTTTAGTATAGAATTTAGGCTTGGAGGTAACTACAAAACAGAGACTTCCTGGTAAAGGATAGTCCAAACCAAACGTTTGCAATCTGAGTTCACTGGAAGTAAAGAAAGAAGCCTCTGCTAGAACAGTATCGTATCCAACAGCTTGAGTTGTTCATCTGAACTGATTTTGATCAATTGTTTTACGTCATTATAATTTGCTTTAGGTTATTTAAAAAAATTTAAGAGCATTTTATTGATCATTTTTGGCGTTGTTTTAGGTCATCAAAATCCGCCCCCTATTCATGACATTTTATTTAAAAACGAGATACTACTGGCTTGCAGTAGCAAAAATGCTGAACAAAACCACACAAAATGGTTTTCCAAAAATTGGCAGGCACACGGCTTAATAACAACAAATACAATACTCGCATATAACTCTGCAATAAATTAAATATTTTGACAAAAACAGTCTTCACGAAGACTAAAATAACATAATAGACTATATATACTATAGTACAATAGTTCTTTCCATGGCGAAAATATCAAAAAAGTTACCTCCATAACGCAGCACTGAATAGCAAATGTTGAATGTTGGAAGATCTCTTCCTTGGAGCCTTGCCGTGCATGACGTTAGCTGTAATATAAGCAGTGGCGCAGTGAATAAGGAAATTCTGTCTTACGCTTAGTGTAGGCAAACTAACACAATCAAATATTTGGATTTTTCAGTCCAAATTGAAACTGTTTCTTGTTTTGTTTTTTAATTTTTCCCTAGTTCCTGGGTATCTAATGAAACCATAGGCACCTCGCACGTGGCTTGAAGCTGCAGAGTTTTCTTGCAATTTCTGCGCGCATTAAAAATTAGTAATATAGATACCCACTGATTCCAAAGATGCTCTTGCTTTTCCATAATTATACTTTAACTTTTACAGAAATGATTCTGACGTGAAATTCAGGTAGCACTCGTCCAAACTCATGCAAAAAGATATTTTACTGTTTTTATTTGAGTGTTTTAACGTTAGTATTTCTTTCAGTAATAAAATAAAATCATTAAAATAATAAATCTGCATCATCAAAATATACATTGTATATATTTTAAGTTTAATAGAACATTCGATTTTAAGTTTATCACTTAGTTACTATGTAAATGGAAAAGTAGTTTCAAGTGAACATTATTATTCGTTTCAATCGAAAGTTAAAGTAAAACCCCTTGTCGTTTTACTTGTATTATGATTTTCCGTAGTAAATTCCTACGTATGATTCTCTTAAGAAAGTTCGGAAGCTCTTTAGAACTCAAGAGCGGAAGCTTATTTCATGTGGGTGAATGGTAAATCCGGCCTTGGATGAACTTCGCAGTGATGGCGTATGGCGTTGCGATATTATAACTGAAGCTTTATAGACCATTAGACCGGCTTCGAACTTTCTTCATTAACCCCGATGGACGGCATCCGAATGGAAAGGCCAAGTGTCTGGCTGTTGTGATCGATCCTTTGCGTAGTTTCCGCCGATCATGTGAGGGGGCAGTACCTTAAATAGCAGCACTCGGGTCGCCCGCTTTCCTTTCTTCGCCGTCCTGTCATCATTTCTATTAGGCCGGGGCGATTTTTTTATGTCAGCTTTTACCTGATGAGTGTAGAATTTTCCTAAGACGGTGTAGGAGTTCGCATTTGGCTCCTTAAACTCACGTTTAAAGATTCAAACCGGGTTATGGACAGTAGATATTCGTAGGACGGAAAATCTGAGACACTCTTGTAGTGTGTATGGTATGTGAAAGAACTCTGGTTACGCCCGGCAAAATTAAATTCTCCTGCCATTCGGATTCCCATTTGATCGTACGACATTCGTACACTCAGAAAACTGGACGAATAAATGTGGACCGAACCATTTTTTTATCGGTCTCTAGCGACGAGCATGAGAGTCAACAAAACAGTAACGTGATGTGACGTCCCTGACGTGTCTGAGTGGTAAACCCAGCGCTGGTTGAGCCAGGGCCTGTGAACTCTCCATCAAAATCGGACACAAAGCTGGATGGTGCTACTAAAGGAGGCACTAATGTTACCGGGTACAACTGCAGGTTAGGCTCGCCGACGTCCACAATTGGTTGATTTGTGAGATATACGAAAAGTGTATTCTAAATGTTCAATTATTCATAATACGTGCATGTAAGAAACCGCTGAAGAACGTGCGAGCATCGGCGCTACTTGCGTCCCGCGAACCCACGCAGCAGCCACGCACGCTTCATGTGTCGTTGGCAGCAGTTCGTATTTTAGTTCCTGTGAGGAGGAGCTCCAGGACAGCGCCACTGCAGTGCTGAAGCCAGACAATTTTGGGCCCGGGGCAATGCTGAAACATTGCCTTCCCCCCGGAAAACTGTAAAATGTAAACATTGTATAAAAAAATACATGAGTTATTTTATTTCAGAAATAACCAAAATGACAACGTTTAAGCTAGAAAAAAATTGGGAAAATAATAAAAAATTTAACTAATAGTTGTAAGTAAAAGTATTGAGTGATCAAATAGCACAATTTCCACGGTGAGCTCAAAACGCAAAAAACCTTGTTGTGTTTAGTTAGTGTTTAATAAAAACACTTGTTAAATACATGAAATAATAAATATGAATTTCAGTAGCACCTGTTTTAATGTTAGCGTCATTTTATTAGATATATTTTTCCATTTCATAGATACATACATTTAGTAAATGTAACTCTCATTATCTGAAACATACATATATTTGAATGAGTCCTATCAAATAATTAAGTACTACAATTAACTATTTAAGGTAAAAATATTTGAAAATTGTATGAAATATCAGACTAAGGTACCGCGTTTTCTAAAATTACAATAACGATTTTTTCGAATTCTAATTTTTCAATTTTTTACTAATTTTTTCCCTTCGGTCCCATCGTCAGGCCCCTTGACTTGCGGGGCCCCGGACGATCGCCCTCTCTGCCCATGCCTAGCGCCCACACTGCACCACTGTAAAGGCCCATTCACAATGCAAACACAAACATAAGCATGACACATAAACGTAAACATTAACATAAGTGATAGACTGAAGTATTCACAATGTCGAACATTAACGTAAGCAAAATAAGAGTTTCTGTTGGCTGTGAGATATTCTAGTTTACTATTGGTTGGATGTGAGAATCGATTTTGAGACGTGTCCATGACGGAGGGAGCTCTTGCCATGGATTGCGTTAGTTCATCCATCGACTTATTTCGATACTTGATTTTGAGTTAATGTACTGTGATTGGTTCATTTCTTATTTTTAACATAAGCATAGGCACAGAAGCTTGAAGCTTGTAAGCTTTTAAGTTAACGTCTTACGTGATATGCTTATGCGAACGCATTGTGAGCGAGTCCGCTTATGGGCGTAGTCCTGACTTTTATGTTAACGCCATGCTTATGTTTATGTTTGCATTGTGAATGGGCTTTAATGATCCCCACCACGTTGTATGGACCGGGAGCGGCAGCTCAGTGCATCAACTGATGTAACTGCAGCCCCTCTGACCGGGAGATCCTAGGTTCGAGTCCCGGCAGCGGAATGATTTTCGACACTAGCTTGTGAGCTAGGTCGAATTTTGTCGCTGTCTGAAGAATAGTTCTAGCGGCTGGCTGCTCTGATCGGTAGTTTTCCGTGGTTTCTGTGATCAACCCCAGGCGAATGCAGGAGCAGTACCCTAACAAACGGGCCACGGACCACGCGCAATCTTTCCTTCCTCTTCCTTGTCCTATCCTCTCCCCTTACACACACCCACACACACACTTACACTAATATGCACTACACTACCACATATTCCGGGAGACTGGTCGGGAGCTTAGAGCTTGTCCCGGCTGGGGTGGTGCCCCGCTGGTGGGAGAGTCCTGGTTAGGGGGAAACCCCGCTAGCCGACGGTAGGTCGGCGCCGGATCTCGCTATCCAGCAGGGGAAGATCACCGCCATCTCCCGAGGAAAAAACATGCACTACACTTACGGGACTAATGACCAAAGCTGTTGACGCGCCCGGAATCATTAAGCAACCAACCAACCAACGTTGTATGGAAGTTGAAAGGCCCTGCGTTACGAAGAACCCTGTGGAGCGATTGGGCCAGTGCGTGGCCGGAGGCGGCGCGCGCGTGCTCGGTGATCGCTTTCCCCGAGCGCGGTTTCTCGGCCTTGGACGCCAGCGGCCGGCGCCGAACCCCGCTCCAGAGAGGTCCTTTTGCTTCGGTTACCTTTGCTTTCTTTCCATCCATTCACACCATCATGGGCATTTGATATTGAACTTAATTTGTGAGTAATATTCTAAACAATTTCTGGAACATTTCAATTGGCATTTTGTCTGACTTCCCGTGATCCAATAAATGTTGTTTTCAATACTTGTCAAGCTGCAGCTTTTTCTGCTTCTATAAAAATAAATAAGTAAGTAAATTTAAAAAAATAAAAAGAGACTATTCCTTCTTCCACTATTATTATTATTATTATTATTATTATTATTATTATTGTTATTATTATTAATTATAATTATAATTATCATCGTATCGGCCTTTTCTGACCACGCTACACGTTCTCTTCCGAGGCCCAGTCATATTCTATCCTAGAGAGAGTCATGTGTAATTGTAGGGATCATCATTTCGGCTGTATTCCTTCGTAAGACACGGTTGTTAAGCATTGAATTATGAATTATGAGGTGATAGGATGATGATGAGGGGTGAAGGGACAATTACAACCATGTCTAAGTAGGTCTCGAATCTGCAACCTCTCGGCGCAGACACGCTGCTGCAACCGCCTGCGCCGCGGGGCTGGCATTATTATTATTATTATTATTATTATTATTATTATTATTATTATTATTATTATTATTATTATTACTATTATTATTATTATTATTACTATTGTTGTTGTTGTTATTGTTATTAAAACTATAAATACTTCTAAAATTGTCTTAATCTACATTTAGAAAACTTTTTAATTCATTCAGGGGTTTCGTTTTAAATAGATTCAATTGGATAGTATCAAAATTAATGCCTATTTTCTCTTATTATCTTCATTTTAGGAACCCCATTTGTTTTAATCAAAGTGTGAATTCCAGAATGAGTAATATCGTTGTGTAGCGAAAATAAGGTGTATACTTGGTGCCATTTTGGAGAAAAACTACATGTACCTCGAAGTTCATATTGAATAACCCCCAAAATTAAAAGATTCTACTTGAATACGCAAGATCCCTATTTGGCGCAGACATTTAGAAAAAATATGTGGGTGTTTGAGAGAAACTTTATGTTAGAAATTTCATGTTCACGCACGAATGAAAGATCCTGAAAGCAGATGAGCGGTCGAACATTTTTGAAAACACTTTTTGTTTCTCCGGATGCCCGATACGTGCATTTTTCAAAATGCGTAATCTGGAATCTTAAGTAATTCTTCAACATAAGTTGAAATCAGTTTTTTTAAAATACATTTGATTCTAGCATTAACTGAGTAACACGTAATGTGTCGCAATATATTATTTAGGAAGTAATAATATTAATTTTCGAACTTATTTGTTGTAAATAAGTATTTTGGTGTGCTCGTTATGAGGAGAACAATATTACAAATATTACATCAATGTTATTGCAGCATACTGCATATTATTATTATTATTATTATTATTATTATTATTATTATTATTATTATTATTATTATTATCGATAGCAATGATTTTGACAAACAGTGGATGTTTGCTTTCCCAAAGAGACAGTAAATCAAAAGCAAGCCTTAAGAATTTCGCTGCTCTTATTGACAAATTAATTAGTTTTCGTTGACACTGTTATAATATTCGTAAATTAGAAAACCATCAGTTAATTTGTCTCCAAAGGGCAATGAAATTCTTAGGCCTTCCTTTTGATTCACTGCCTCTTTGGTAAAGCAAATATCCACTCTTTGTTAAAACTTTTGCTGTTAGGGAGTTACGTAGAACTTAACTGTCTTCCAATGAGCCTATTCAAGCATTTCCATCCCTTGAGCTAGAGACGTCAGGTCGAGAGCCGTCTTCCCGTGTTATACGAGTCTTCCGTGTTGGCCCTGCCGGCAGCCGCGGCCCGCCCATCTCAGGAAGCCGCTGAAGGCTACGGCTGCTGCGACCTTGACCTTGAGGCCGCCGCCGGGCCGCACGTGACTCGACGCCTTGTGCGTCGCCTTCGCCTGCCCCCCTCCCCCTCTCATCGCCCCGCATTCCCAACGATCTTCCCACCCAGCCCTCTCGCCAGTCTTCCTCTTCTATTCGCTCACTTTTCAACCTCTCTATCTCTCAACCTACTTCAACTCTCGTCTCCGTCCCTCCCTTTCGCCTATTTTCCTCCTCCTCTCTCATTACTATTTCTGTCTTCTACTCTTCATTTTGCCTCTTCATTCACCCCTCGGTAGTATCTTTTCCCTGTTTCTCCTAAACTTTAGTTATCACGACTACCCTCTCGTTGCGGATCCAGAATGTGAGAAGGGAGAAATTTTTTTCACAAATAAGGACGTATACACAATAAGAAATTCTTTCAACATTGTATTGTGATAAATATATTGCAGTACAATACAGTTTAAGTGTAAATCAAAATATGCGACGAGGTCAGATATTTTCACCCTCAGGTTATCATGGATCTGCCCTCCTGCTCCACATTCTTTGTTTCCATCAACTTTTGTTTACCGTCACCTTCATCCTCTCGCGCGGGCAGCAGATTATTCTTGAATAACGGCGGATATTTTACTGAGAGTTAAGTCTGGAAATCATGGAAGTCTATTCCTTAATTACTCAACGATTCAACTGATAGCAAACGTTTCGGTTTGTTCTCACCTTTTCTTGCGTCACAAGTTGACAAAGTGAGTATGATTATCAATAACTGCCTCGCGGGTGGAAGTGAGAACTCTTTTCGACCTCTTCAGAGAAAATGAAATTAAGTTTTTCAATAATTTCAGATAGTACTTTGCATGTCAATGTTAATCTTTTGCCATAGATATTCCAGTGTAGCATTTAGGCTTAATTTTTTCTTTCCAAATTATCTTTTCACTTTTTTTTTACTTTCTCGTATACGTATGTATAAACAAAGTATGTTCATAATATAGAGAAAGTTGCTGCGGGAAATCGATGTCGAGATTTCAATGGAAATGCATGTTTTGGGGTCCCCTGATACCGAAAAAGTGTTCCTTTTTCTTTTCTTTTTTTCGCTTCCTTTCTTCAAAACGTCCGGCCGGCCGGCCGGCCGGCTGATTGTCACTGTCCGTTCATCAGTGAACACCACCACTAGCGCCTAAACCAACCATACGTAGGATTTTTTACTTTATAAGATAATATAACTTAATAGATAAATAATACTGTATTCTTTTGCTTTTTCAAAAATTACACAAATGTATTTTTTTTATATCTCTCTCACGTCATTAATATTTACATTAGAGTCGATTTGTTCACATTATTGCATTTCTGAGCACATGTGCTTTAAATGATGTCATATAAGATTCCATAAAACTAAAAAAATTTATGTGAAAATAAGCTCGAAATTCCGCATTTTGAGAAACTCTCAAAGCCATTTTCTCAAAAATGGTTCCACATTTTTTTCTTCAAACTTTTCGTACGGATAATGCTAATTGCACTGTTTAGTATGACATGAAGTTCATTTTGGGGTATTCTTTGTTGTTTTTTTAAAAATTACACAAATGTATATTTTTTTAAATATCTCTCATGCCTTTAGTATGCACATTTCCATCAATTTGTATACATTATTGCATTATTGCAAGTGTTTCAAATGACTTCAATGAAATTTTTTGAAAACTCAATAGTTTTCTTTGAGAAAGAGCTTCAAATTTTGAATTTACAGTAATACTTAAACACCATTTTCTTAAAAACTCTTCCAAATTTTTCAATGAAAATTTCCATATAGGATGAGGTTTTAGTCTTCTGTAATATTCTTAAAGTAATATTTTGGTTCTACTATTAGGAAAATGAAAAATTGAAAAAAATTCAGAAAAATGTACTTTGGACAGCTGGCAGATAAGTGTAAGATGTGGTAAGACCACAAAGCTAGCCCAGACGAAAGAAATTAGAAAACTAACTTGTATGAGAGAGTTTGTGCCATTCTGTAGCAACACTAGTTCTTAGTTGGTATGCAATTTGATGCCATTATATCTTTTACATCTAATTATCAACTTTTCTTTGACCTTAAAGTATTTTTTTAATGAAAACAGACCTGACCTGATGACTGCAAGCAAAATTCTGTGAAAAGCAACTTATTTCTGATTCTTCCCTTTAGATGTGATCTAAATACTAGAGCATATTGTTGCGCAATGACAAATTAGCACATTTTAAGCATTAATGCATTCTTAAAGAAGAACTCACGTGATGTATTATTACATTTTTAAACACCATTTTGGCACTTCATTATTATGTACTTTATGACTAGTGTACAGTAATTCCTTTCATTTGGTGCTTATTGTTTTGCAGATTTTCCTAAAGCTGTGAAACGCCTTTTGAAGAATGATATCTTAATGTTCCGGACTGCAAGTAGTGTCCTCCATATTCTGCCCATAGCTGGATTGTACACATTCTTGCCTAAATATCTGGAAACACAATTTCGACTACCAGCTCATAAGGCAAATATGATATCTGGTATGTATTTATTGTTTCTTTATCAACATTATCTAATTCTGTTGTCTCCACCACTTTTTAACATCCTTGGAGAGATCATCATGAGTATATTTTGCTGATGGGCATGGGAGCAGGAGTGCATAGGCATGCACACAGGAGCAGGGGTGGGGGTAAGAGAGACCTCAGCCCCCTTTCAAAATTTTGAAAAGGGCCCTATTGCCTTAGAAAATAAAACTTTTACTTTGCTTAAATATGAATCCTGATTTTATTCAATCCCTGATTTTACCTGTTTTTGCACTGGACAATTTGGGATATATGTAGATACTTGACATAGCTCTCCAAGCTATTCATGTCTGACAACTGTGAATGGTTTAATGTAAACTCAATTTTATTTGTTGCTTGTGTAAAGAGTGTTATAATTTCATTTTTCTCATAATAAGTTTTATTCATTTACTAGTAAATAGTGTCATATATAAATAAAAAGTGGAAAAGGAAGTCCAGAAATATAGTTCTCTCCCCTCTGGGTTTTGGTTGCATGTGCCAACTGGATATTTATGTGTTATATGGATATATGCAGTTGTATAAATATGTTGATAGGTTATTTGCCGTCATTTTTTAATTATCAATATTTATGTGGATGATTGTTGATATTCAAATTCATTCCATTATTCAAAACTGTTTGAAAATATTTAGAACGATCAGGTCTGAGAGTGCTCACAACCCTTGTTCAAGTGACTGTTGTTTTTCCCTTCCTTCTCACAAATTTTAAAGTTGCCATTTCTGTTATTCTGATTTTGTAATGAGTAATTAAAAATAAGAAGTATTAAGATCTGTTGCTAAATATTCCAGGTATTGGAGGTATACTAGTGATGGGACTAGGAATTATCATCAGTGGAGTCTTTATACTCAGAGTGAAACCTAATGCTCGGTTTGTGGCTGCCTGGATTGCTTTCACAGCAGTTGTATATGCCATAGGTAAAAAGCATGTAATCTGCTTATTTCTGTATACTTATGTGAATTCTATGAATAAACGCAATTATTATTTGTACAGGAATGGGAATTCTTATGTTTATTGGATGTCCAATGGATGATTTTGCTGGACTTGTACCTGGCAGGTAAGATTTTGAAATAATAAAGAGATTTTTCTTTCTGCAGAAAATTTAGACCAAAGCAGTTAATATCCATGCAATAATATTTTGTTAAATTGAAATTATTTTGTCACTTTGATTGTATAATCTACAAAATAGAAGTCTTGCATATTATTTCATGAGAGAAAAACTTATTTTTCATTATTCTTTTTTTAATAGGCAAATTACTTCATTAAAAACTTTTATATGTATTTCTCAATATGACTTTATAATTGCATTTGATATTTTCATTTCATTCAAAATACTTCAGTTCACTGGAATCATTATTTTTAGGTCTCAAAGTTTTATGCCTGAATGTGCCAATGTGACAAATTGCCAATGTGACGTGAAAAAGTTTAGCCCAGTTTGTGGAAGCGATGACAGAACATATTACTCAGCGTGCCATGCCGGTTGTAGAAATGTCACCGAAGTAAAGAATGAGAAGGGAAAATATGAGGTAAATTATGATTGAATTTACTGGTTCTATTGTTATTATAATGATCAAATTTGCATAATAATTTATTTTTTTTTATAGTTTTTAGATTGCCAGTGTATAAGCAATTCCTCAGATGCTCATGCAATAGTCCACGGTACAGCAAAACAAAAATTTTGTGACTCAAAATGTACAAACTATGTTTGGTACATTTTGTTATTCTCTGTGTTTGTTTTTATTCATTCAACATCGGAAGTAGGGAGTATGTTACTCATCCTGCGATGTGTGGATCCTAGAGATAAGGCAATGGCTCTAGGTCTAATACAATTTGCTATAGGATTGTTCGGTAAGTGTGGTTGAAATGTAGTAATTGTTTTGAGCTACCATTTATTTTATGTAATTCTTTTATTTCTTCTTCTTTTTTTTTTAATGCAGGTAATGTACCTTGTCCTATTGTATATGGAGCAGTAGTAGACTACGCGTGTATGGTTTGGGAAGAGACAGTATGTGGAGAACAGGGCGCATGTTGGCTGTATGATTCCAACATTTTCAGAATGTTTTATCATGGTAAGTTCAAGATGAAAATGAAATATTTGTTAGCTACTCATAATTTTATCTAGATAATTTTTTCTAATTCAAGATTACAAGACACTTTCCCAATTTAATGTTCCTTAGGAGTATAAACTATTCTGAAAATTGCACTAAGGCAAACAGACTGATGTGTGAAACTATATTTTTTGACATGTTTTTAACATATTTATGAAGTATGTAACATTAATATTTATTTTTATTTACTCCTGCATCTTAATGAATTGATCATATTTTTTAAATATTCAGTATACAAGTTTATTGAATATTATTTACTGAATTTCCTCTTTTCGGGGTCTCTGAAGCAATTCACTGTTCGGGGTCACTGAATTCAAATGAATGAGAAGCTTTAGTAAATCATCATTACTTCATCTCAAAACACTTGATTTAGGGAAGAAACTCAATTGAAGGGTTGAGAATTATAAGGGTACTAACTGCGTTTTCACCATTTTACACTACAACGGAAACAAAGTTTGTATATTCCGTATCTCACTTAATACTTAAAAAATGCATAAGAAAGCTAAGCCTGATATGTTTATTAGTTAAATGTCTATTTAACAACTGCAATAAACCTTATTTGTCTGTTTAAAATAATTTTTATTTGTAACCTTGATCCTTCAGGTTGGAATTTTCGGAAGAAAAACTTTTGCTACAGGGCCTTGGTAACAAAACTGTGGATTAATCCAGTTGCTAAATTTAGAGAAAATCCTTTTAACTCTTGGTGTAGCCAGAATCCATGTTTTGTGGGTCTTTGATAACAAAAAATCGAATGACGCCAAAACGTGTCTGTCCATCTGTCCGTCCATCTGAAAATAACGCTAACTGCTAAACCATTCAGTTGATTTTCTCCAAAATTGATAACCCCCAATTGATCTGACTGATGTCGCGACCCATTGAAATTGAAACCGATATTTTAAATTTGTGGGGGTACTGTATATGAAGCCCCTGGGACAGTTTCAAAATTTTCAAAAAAATGGCTCCATCATTTTTGATTAAATTTTGTTGTTGGATGGTGTGAAGGACATTTATGGCAAGAGAATCATTCAGGTCTCATTTTCATTAAAATTCTGATTTTTGGAAAACTGCAAAAATTTAAAGTTTTTTCAGTGTCTTCCTACAACTACAATTACGATAAGAGTGATTTTTACCTTAATGAAATCTGTTCTATAAATATAGATTTTGAAATAAGGTCATGTAAAACTTTTTGAAAATTTGAGTACTTTTCACATAATTTTAGGAGAAAATACGGGTGAGATACATGCTGTTTTGGCTCCACTAGTTTCATTCTTTAAAAACTTCAATTTTCTCTGATGTTCATATAGTATTTGTTGTAGCCTGAAGATGGGGGAAAAATCCATGTTCTCGAAATGTCACAGAACAAACTTGACTATCTAATGAAAAATACAAATTTTTACGTTTAAAATTAAGTGATTTTGAGTTATTTCAAATAGTTTTTGAAACTACTGTCTGTCAGAAAATCTGTGGTCAAACTCATAAAATATAATTGATTTTAATAGTGACAGACAATTTCATGCTTATTAACAAAAATAATCCATGCTTCCTGTTGGCTTCAGCAAACATATTACACCAAAAATCCTACAGAGAGTGCTAGTTGTGGGATCATGCAAACAGATAGAACCTTTCTAATATTTTGGCACCAGGGGGTTCAAGATCTTCATCATTACATTTGTGGGTTTTATATGTGAGATAGATGAAAACAAAATGGCATATTCTTTACACAAACACATTTTTATCTCAATTTTGTCAAAATGTCAGATAGTAGCATTATAATTCCCAACCCTTCAATTGTTTATCAACCAGCAGCAGATTTCTTTCATAAATAGGAATGTCACTTTTATGTTCTATTACAAGAGATTAAGGCAGAAATTAAGGTGAATTCTTTTTCATGATTCGGAATGATTCTTCATTTAGATGAATCAATTGCCGCACTGATATGAATATTGATTTTCAAAAGTTTTGAAATTCATTAGACAATGTTTTACTTACTTTTTTGACACTTCTTAGAAAAAAGTTTTTATTATTTTAGTTGTCATTATTAGTTATTAGATTTGTATTTATTTCATTTTATTTTTTTATTTTTTAGGTACTACAGGTGCCATATTACTCTGTGCTTTCTTTGTGGATATTATTGTGTGGTACAAAGCTGGCAGCATAAATTTTGTGGATGAACCGGGGCCAAATCCTCAAGAGGAGGAACTGAATCCAATTGCAGGGAGAGCTCGCTCAGAGACAAGTGTTTGACAAAGCGCCTTGGTAACTGTGACATCCACAGTTCCTGAACGTCTTCCTGAAAGATTGCAAGGCGCTTGTGATACATGTGCATAGACTGGAAGTACATCAATAGATGTTTCCTAATATTGTGATGTATCATATGTTGATATGACCTAAAGTAATTTTGTGATATGACTGATTCACAATCATTTCAAGATTACCAACATAAATATCGACTGATTATAAGGGCAGGGATCTAACAAAAGTTAGAGATTTTCCCAATGTATGTTAGATAAGCTAATAATGATGTTCTCTAAGGTATCTTTTGAACTATATGCCTAAGAGAGAGAATGAATTAACTAATAGTATGTGTTTTAAGTGTGGATAAAGTGAAATTTATCAAATCCATATGTTACTATGGAATAATATTAACAGAAATATTTGCAAAAAAAGTACACATGTGAACATATTTTTGTTAAATCTTCGTAATTGATGCAATGATAAAATTATTTTCCTGACAACTTTATCCAGGATGATATTGATTGAATATAGAAATGAATTTTAAATTTGTAACCTAGTAATTAATGTAGATTAATTAGAATTTTTAGAATCTATTTTGCTTTTATTTTTAAAATTAAACAATTTTATATACATATTGAAATTGGTTATTAAAATGAAATTTGTAATGGAAAATTTTCATTGTACTGTTGACATATTCACTTTAGTGTTTAGTTTATTGGAAACCTGTTGTTGAAGTCGAATTATGTGTGTCTGAATCGCAAGATGATAACAGATGGCAAACAATGAAGCCTAGATGAGGAACAAATGTTCATAACAAATGGAAGCTTGTAAATAATCTTTTACATTGAGAACACATTTTATTGAGTAATATGGCAACTCAAGCAGAGAGGTGAAGTGCTTTTATTCATTCAGCAATTGTATAAGTTTTTACAAAGCAGAAAATATCAGCAAGAGCCCAGTATTATTTTTAAAAGCAACTTGTTCAGCATATTTGATGCTCTTTTGTATTGTGTGAATTTCAGAAAAGTGTCTCAATGCCACTGATGTCTTCCAAATGAACTTACTCTGAAATAATGGAAAATGATTAAAAATTCAATTGTTACATCTTATTAGAAATTATTTGTAATCTGCTAATAATAGCAAATTAGTACATTTGAGGTATTTACTCATTAAATTTTTATGTGATAATTGGTAAAATTTACTTACAATGAGCATACGACATAAACCCACTGTATCCATTTTTTCTATGTAAATTTTGTACATTTTTATGCAGCAGTAAATATAGGAATTTAAAAAGATTTCCAATTCCTTTTCTAGACACATTATGCTGCACATCTTGAACATCGAACTGGCTTGGTGAAAGTGTTAACTGAACAACTTGTTTAAAATATTGTTTTGTGTATGCAAACTTTGGAAACATCTTTCAAACCTTTTTCTAGAATCCATTAATTGCATTCATTGTTATTACACTGAAGAGCAGTTTTAAAAAATATTGGAAATTGGAATTTTTCACAGGTAAGATAGTAATCCCACAACTTTGTACTGTCTAAACCTTTATTTCTTTGTAGGATTCAGAATGATGTAGCTTAATGATCACATTTTTCTGCAAACTTCATGGGCAAATTTTTCATGACACTGCTCAACCAACTTTTTGATAACAAAACATTTACCCAGGATATTTTTAGTTGCATTCATATATGTTGTTCTGCATATTTGACAAAATTATAATTTTCATTCAATAATTGACTAGATTTGTTTGAGTGCATTTTATTTGTGCTCTACAGGGAATGTGCAAATTATTCTCATTCAGGCATTTGTTTTGATTTCAATTTCACCTAATTAGTGTAATTTCTTTTAATTATATCCACAGTGTGATTTATTTTCCAGTGGATTATAATGTCCTTTCTTCTTATAACATTTCCTCTACATAATGATTTTGTTAAAAAGAATTATTATGATAATGAATGTTATAGATATTTTATAAAGCCTCATTGCACTTTGTCTGTTAGGATCATATCAACTTTTTGTCCTCTGAATTTTTGCAATTGTTATTTAGATATGATTGAATTGTCAAAAAATTAAAAGAAATTATTTTTTAATTTCTTGAATCTTTCATTATTTATTAAACCTAAAATCATCTGAGCTAATAATTTCAAATTCCATTATTTTAAACAGAGGTAATGTAGCGGAGGCTTATTCTTTTCCTTTTTTCTTTAGAGTGATTTAAAATAATAAGACACAACTGCTTGACACCACTTTTAGAATTCCTTTGCATACCATTAATCTGAATTAGGGAACATTGAAAAGTTTTCTCTTTTGCGAAGAAAGTTTTTTTTTACTATTGTCTGTGGTTAATTACAAGTCTCCTATTTCGGATGCACAGAGATCCCTTTAGAATACAGAGAATTCTAGATTTGAGGAAACTTTGATAACTCATTATCTAGAGGCTTGAGCATTACTGCTGTTAACCTTAGAGGTAAGGGTAATAAAAATAACTGTCATATTGGAGATTAAATGGCAAAGCTAAGAGGAATATGCTGTGAAAATTATTGGGCAAATTCTAAAAGATTAGAGAATTACCATTTGTTTTGATGGCTGTGGTGGAGATTCAGAGGCTTGGCCAAAAAATAGTATTCTTTCCAGAACTGCTGACCTATAAAATTCACTTTGACTAGAAGTTAAGAACTGATAACAACATTTGAGCTCTGCTTTTAAAAAAATGGGCAGGTTCAGGCAAAAATGGGCAGGCTTTTAAAAAAAGCAGGTTCAGGGGCGGATCCAGCCAATCATTGAGGGAGGGGGAATCATAGATCGTTAAATAATAAACATTTGTTATTATATTGTATATTATTTATATACTGTATGTATGAAACTATGCAATATTATTGTTTAAATAATTACATCATTCAAACAAAAATTAATATTTAAATCAATTTTGTCAAATAAAGGAAGGTAAACGACAGCTCTTGGTCATTGGTGGGGGAGGGGGCGTGGCCCAAAAGGCCTCCCATGGCCTCCCCAGGATCCACCTGTGTAAAGGTTATTGTTTTTTTCTTTTCTCGTCCTTCTGATTGAAGATAACAAATAAAGTATCTAAATAATTTGATAAAATAAATTAAAAATAAAATGATGAGAAGAAGACTTCTACTGAAAATATACAAACATCACATTACGTATTAAATGCAATATACCTATACAATGCTTCTTACAATGATCATGTATGTTTGGAAATAGCAAACACTTTCTTTCTCAAGGTTAAAATATGATCCAGCAAGCATTTTTGTGTTGGAAGTTGGATTTCACCAATTGTGTTGGAAGTTGGAATAATTGAAATGATATATTCTTGAATTTTTTTATACATAGTCAATTGATTTGATTTGAGTTTTAATTAACTTAGGAAACATGTTTGGTATGCATATGATCCAGGGTAAAAAACAATGTATTTTCCATTTCCAAATGGGATTGAGGTCTTGACATCTTTTATAGCTTATTATTAGGGGACGGTTTTAAAGAAATGTCATTTTCTTTCTTTTCACTTAAGAACAACGCCTTTTAGTATAGACTTTTTGGATTTTTTTTTCTATTTTGACTAATAAGTCATTTTTTACATTTTCCCATCATTTTTAAAGCACTTTCTCTGATTTCATCTGTTTTAATATCATTATAATGGTGCTTGCTTGAAATAATATTTATGAGATGCAACAAAACTTCTCCCCAGAATTCCTAAATAGCCTATTCAATTTCTTTGCTCAGCAATTGTAACATCAGCCATTGTGAATGTGTATTCTAAGGTACCTGTGATGTCAATTATGAGTTCACTTGGGTGAAAGGAAGAAGCCTCAATTACATCGGTAACATATCCAACAGCTTGAGTTGTTCATCAGAACTGGATTTGATCAAATTTTTCTTTGATTTTAGGGCATTTTAAAAAAAATTTAAGAGCATTTTATTGCCAATTTTTGGCGATGTTTTAGGTCATCAAAATCCGCCCCCTATTTATTATATATCAGGATGGCAATTCTTCAGTTACATGCAATGGTGTTGTTAAGAATTTATAAAAAATTCTTGTTATTACTTATTCTTTTGAAGGGTACCCCTGGATCAGATTCTTGTTTCTTTTTGCAACTGAATGTTAACCTTTACATAGATTTTTTTAAATTTTCTGTGTGTCAAATTTAAATAAAAAAAATATTTGAAAAAAGTAACAAAAATTAATTTTAATGAGTCTTAAACTCAGGGCCAGGCACAAAAAAATCTCAAAACTTCCTCTCAAATCATGTTATGAATTTTTTAAAAGATTTTTTCGATTTTGTTGTCTTAGTTATATAAATAAAAACAATTTTCCCCTTTTCTGTCTTTAAAACTACTTAGGACTTGTGTACTTTGAAAATGATTCCAACAGTTCTGTAAATTTACTTTATTGTTTATTATACATTTGTATACATTGTTGTAGCACCCAGTAATTTGTTGACCTTGGAATTTAGTTACAAATTACCATATTTTTAATGATTTATAATTCTTTGTACATTATATATATGCTAAGGAAAGATGATGTTTTTTGGAAGTTTGTGAGAAACTATGAACACAAAACCCTGGTGGTCATTAAGAAATTACAACTGAGTCCTACATCCATCATATTGCAGACAAAAAAATATAAGTGTGCAGAGTACGACTGTCAAAACAAATAATTGCAACTCATTACAATCGTGCACGACTCGGAAACAATTCATTCTAGGCCTTTAAACCGGGTACGGCTTCTCGTTGAGACAAGAGTATTCTGAGGAGAGGTGAGTTCTGGCAGGTCACGAGTTTTGGGGGACAGGTAAAGGACAGGTGGAGAACTTGTGGGGAAATGAAGGGGATGGTGGGAACATGATTATGTTAGGAAGAACTCTACAAAATGAGACCTTTCTGAACTTTCTTTTAAATATTGCCAATTTAGTTCCTTTCGGGATCCCCAAACTACAGCATGGGAGGTCAGAAAAGTGCAGTAGCTGAAATCTGTAGAATTAAATTGAAGGAAAAAATACTGAAATAATCTTTCATAATAAAATTAAAGGGACTTTAATTGTATGTGCATTTTAATCTTGATGCTTAGCAATCTCTTGCTCAATACCATGTCTATAAGGCTGTGACACAGTTTGGAGATGGCTGTTCTAGTTAAATTAAATTGAAGGAAAAAATACTGAAATAATCTTTCGCAATAAAATTAAAGGGACTCTGATTTTATGTGCATTTTAATCTCAATGCTTAGCAATCTCTTGCACAATACCACATCTGTAAGGCTGTAACACAGTTTGGAAATGGCTGTTCGAAGTTGGGGTCTACTTTAAAACAGTTTTAGGTTTTAAAACGATTATTATTTAAAAAGTGAAGAATTTTCACATGGGTATAATTCTATATATTTATTTTTGTGTAAACAAGAGTAATACTCATGAAAATGACAACCTTTTCTCTTGTCTGGAACTACTTCAGATGTCTTAGTTTTAATTTTTTAAGCTCTGGCTCTGTAATAAAAAAAATTGGAAATCTGAAAAAAAATTACAATAATAGTGTTTGTTTATTTGTTTGTTTTTTCTTTCTTCTTTTTTGGCCTGTTTCCATGTTTTAAGACACAGTAAAAATTAATTTTTGTTAATTTACTTTCAATTATTCTTTCTGTTTCAATTTGATGCAAAGAAAATTGCAAAAAATTAATTTTTGTAAATATAAATTGTTTTCTTAATTTTCATTTTTTTTTAAATTACAAAAGTTAAAGTTACATTAACCTCTCCCCTCCCCCTTGAAAAAAAGTTTTAAAAAAACAACGTTTTTGGGTGTAGTGAGGAGGAGATGGTGGGGGCTGCGAAGAATCCTTTCAAAAACCTTATACTTATGTTAGGAGTCATAATTTAACTGCTCAATGTCATTTGATTTTACCATGTTGTTGGGAGGTTCCCTTTGCAATTATTATTGTTTTTATTTTCTATGAATGTTTTATTGGCTGCAGCACAATTATTTAGTAATCCAATGTTGACTCTACCCAAAATAGAATGAATGAAATGACTGTAAAAAAAATTATCACTGTTTTGTACATTACCAAGATAATGTGTCAGGACCAATTAAATTATTTAAAAAAAATTCATCATTGTTATATATTAATCATCATTGAAGAAAATTATTTTGAAAATACCATTTCATGGCTTTCAATTGTTTATTGATAAATAATTATTTTAGAAAAAATTATTTATTATTTTTACTGCCTTATTACTCAAAAATAACCTTGGAATCATTCTGATGCAGCAAGAGTTTTGCTATGACTAAAATTTTGTGAACAAACTATAATGAATGTTGGCTTCTGGTAAGGAAAAAATAATTAAATTAAAAATTCATGCTTACAATCATTTGAACTAATTGACTGGAACCATTGGCTCTTGTTGAATGCTGTAGATGAAGTGCTGATAGTGAAAGAAGAAAAGATAATTTTGATATATTTTTAAAATATCATCAACCATATAGCTTTATTTATATAAAATAAAATAAAAAAAATCTACAATTTATGGAATGTAAAAGAAATTATTTTGAAAAGGAATTAAAAGAATGATTGACTTTAAGAGTTTTGGACATATTTATGGCCAAGATTCATCTTCTGTTTTCAAGGTGTGTGTTCTGTGTATCAAAGAGTATAAAAACATAATTTGAATCAAAATTCATTATTATTATAGTTATTTGATATTCTTTTTAATGACAATTATGAGAGATGTTTGATTAATAACACATGAATGCACATCCTGCATTCCTCATTCCTATTAATGTTCCTACCTGCAATTTTTTCCCCTTCATATTTTAGAATATACTAGGAATAGATCACTAAAACATCAGTGATAATTAACCTCTTAGTATTAAATATTGCTTAAGAAAAATGTTTGAGTCATTTTGTCTTTATTATATTCGATAGTTTATTTCATTTGTCTCTGTTAGTTGAAAGCAAACTATTTATAAAGCCACATTCATTTTAATTGTTACTGTTTACATCTTAATGCTTCACATTTCAAATATGCCCTATTGGCATTGAGATGTATTTTCTTTATTACGGCACCTAGTATCTGTTTATCTAAGCTTTATAAAGGCAAACTCTTTAAAGGGCAATCTATGTTAAAAAGCTTTTTAATTTAATAATCTTAATAAAGAAAAATTGTGTTTAAAGAGTATGTTTTGAAAGATTTAAATTTTCAAATTACATTTCATGTCTATTCAGGATATTTATAGGTATTATTGTCTATAAATATCCTTAATACCTAATACCTAATACCTATAAATATCCTGCTGTTGCAGTGTAGATACAGATGAGAGTGGCGGCAAATTTTGAACACTTCAGAGACAAAATTATGTAAGAGGATGTGAACTTTTGAAAATGAAAGTATCAAATAGAAATTTTTGAATGGTATTTACATTTCATTAAACATTTATGTTTTGAAATAGAATAACATTCTTAGTACAAAATATAACTAATATATATTTAATTATAATTAATTATATAAAATTATAATTAATATCTATAAAAATGTATGATTTAAGTTCTTCTTCTAAAATATATACTAAAGGATTGGGTGAGGGGTTGAGAACACAAGAACATTGTCTCAACATCTTTAAACAGCAGATTGACAAACTAACATAGTTACTATTAAGATTCATTTGATTTTATAATGTTTATTCATGACAATGTCTTAATAAAGTTCCCCTTGATGCTGGAAGGAAAATGGATAACAAACCACTGAATTTCTGTTCTTCGGTATTTATCTGTTTGATTTAGCTCATACCAGTCATGGCTGCAAGTTTGTGATGAATAAACATTTTCCTTTCATTTTTAATGTTAAGAGTTTTGAAAATGGTCATATCTAGAATTTATATACAGTAATGAATGCATGATCTAAATATTTGAATATATTTTTATTTAAGTAAATATTGTTAAATTTTTTAATCTCTTGCTTTTATTTTGTGTGAGCAAATTGAATCAAACAAACTGTTATAATTTGAAGATGCTTTCTGAGCATTAGTACCTCATTAATGTGTAACAAATGTAATTTGAGAAGTAATATATTTTCACTAAAATTCACTGAAGCCAAGGTACACAAACAATGCACTCTAGGAAGAGAAGTAAATTCACTTAGTTTTGAAGTTTAATTCAATTCAAACATAGAGTATGATGTAGAAAAGGTTAAACATATTGAAGTTTAGGGGTGTTTGATAGCCCAATCTTTCCCACATTAATTTGACTGTACATTTGACCCATTATCGAAACTACTATGTCCAATGCTATACAATTTTAAAAGCAGCTTGGTGAAATAGTTTTAATTAATAGCAAACGGATTTATATATTTTGGACAGTTTTTTTAATTCAGAAAATTTAAAGTAAAAGTCAGAATTTTTACACAATTTTTTGTAAGCAAATGTCCAAAATGAAGAAATACTCATTGTGATACCATATATTCATTATTACTGTATTTACATGCTCTAAAAAAATTGAAAAATATTTCCTGAGAAGTTTTAGAGATAATGGGGCAACTGAGAAGGCATCTTCTGAGATGTCATTTTTCAGAATTTGATGGTAAAGTTAAACCTTCTAGGAAACCAGACAACACATCATGGAAATAAGTAAATAAAACACACTGAGTAAATGCTATAGAAGATAAAGCTGTGCAGTGCACGTGTATTAAAGAATGAACATTCCACTTTTATTCAGACCACACCCCAGTCTTCTAGATGGGATGATTGTACAACCTGAATTAGAAAATGAATTCTATTTTGACATTCACAGATGAAGGAAAAAAGAAGCAAAAATACTTTAAAAGAGTATATTTTATAATGATGTACTTATCATTTTATTCACCAAACTTAAAATATTATTAAAATGATAAAATCCAGCAAAAAAAAAAAAAGTTCACATTTTTGCTTTATGGCTCCCCTTAAAGTATACAACTAGAAAATGATTCTATGAATGACACCTTCTGACATTAAACCTGTGAATGAGCTGTGCAAGAATGTGCAGTAATGTTGTCAAGGTGTTTCTAAATATTCTATTATGATCCTCTTGACAATTGGTCTTTGAGAAACCTTCTAAGCAGTTTACTTTATGTGATCAGACTATGATGATAATAATAATAATAACTCAAAGCAAACTTTAATATTTTGAACAGAGGGGGTATAAGAAGCATTAATAAAGAATGCTTTCAGGTATATTTTTCTTTTGTTGATTCTTCCTTAATATTATTTCTTTTCTGTTTTGTTTAAAAAAAATTAAAGATATTTATTATTACTGCAAGGTCAAATATGATTTGTATGGTATTATTTATAGGACATTTGTTTTTAAATACATCCCATGGGGCAAATTATTTATTTAATTAAGAATTAATTTATTTCACAAAGTTAATGACATGGATTCATAGTATGCCATGGAAAGTATTTTTCATTTCTCGTCTTACATTGCTTTAAATGAGAAAAAATTCGTAGCCTAAAGTTGTAACTGATGGTCCTGCTTTAAATTTCTGTATATCAACACTAATAAAATTGGTATATAAGTAAATGTATTTACTAAAATACTTTAAACTAAGGTTTACTTCTCAATATGGTTATCTGGATTGAAGGTAATTTGACAGTTCAGATTGGAAACATATGCACCTGAAAAAAAAAAAAAATACTCATGAGAAAGAAAAAAAATAATATAGTAGTAAAAACGTTTTTAAATTAATAGAATGGGCTATTTCAGTTAGAAAAATGGGCAATATAGTGGGTAGTTAACTTTACCTCCACTCTCACTTCTCCCCAAAAATACTTTGGGTAGAATGATAATCATTACAGTAAAAATGTCAAAACTCAACAATTTAAAAACAATGATGTCTCTTTATGGATGTATTACAAACAACTCAGCAACTTCAGCATCATTAAAGTGGTGATATGAAAAAAGAAAATTTGAATTAAGCATTCATAATCACTGCCATATTTTTTTATCTTAGCTATTATTTTAATTGGATTATTCTTTCCATTTATATACTTAGAGAAATTTATAAAATATGAAATTACACACCAAATTTACATTTCCAGTCTGTGAAATAGTTGTTCTCACTTCTTGTAACATTTGTGAGTGCTAAATATTGTCTTAGATCTGACAATGTGTCCAGATTTGAAAAATGAAATGTACTTTGAATGTATTTCAACATTCTGTCATTCTGCAATGTGCTTTTTGTCAATTTCATCATTGTCAGTAACTAAAATGCAGTATTGAAAATTATTGTAAGAGATTTGCTCTAGAATAACTACCTTTATACTAATTTCTGACACCATCAGACTGTTCACTTTTAATATACTATTGATTAGAAAATCATGACCAAATGTTACTGGTTTCCTTTTATATATAAATTGTATTAATAATTCTTGTTTATTTTCTTTAAAATGTGTATGTGTTAGACCTGAAGTAGATCCTTTATGACTACTACAGGGAGCTCTGAAAGTGGGGTAATGAATAACAGAAAAAAGGCAATATAGAGTCATAAACTCTAAGTCTCTAAACAGGTAAAACCTGTAGTTAGAAAGTACAAAGAAAGAAGAAAAAAAATTGTTTGTAATATAGTGGGAAAAGTCAAAATTTCAATATTCATCTTCCTCAGTGATTGAAAATAGAAATGTTACACAAAAAACAATTTTTTGCTTGAGTGAAAATTGATGAATTATGTTTAGCGATTAATAAATGGATTTAAAGGGCAGGTAGAACCAATGGGCTTTTGTGATGAAAACAAATCTGCAATTTATAAAGTGGACACTCTTACGATACAAACAGTTAAGGAAAAATAGGATTTGTTAGGATGGTATTTGCTATAAGTTTTGGTATGATGATACTAAATTTAAGAGATATGGAATTTACTCTGATTATGTGATAATTACAACATAATTTCATCTGCATTATCTATGCTCAGGAGAAATTGTTAAGCATGACAAAATTGTATAATTTTTTTATAGAAAGGTCCAGTGATGAAAACCAAATGTGTAATATTTGTTACTGGACAAAGATTCTCATTTGATTTAAAAGAAAGACTGAATTAAATTATTGAGTTTTTGTGTAGGAACATTTTTATTTTCAGTCAGTTATCATGCAAAGAAGAAAATTTTTCTTGCAGATAATTTTTTAATTCTAGATTAATTATTTCTGAAAATGGATGTTATCCTCTACTAGTCCACCCAATCAAAAATGCTTACAGGATGTTGTTTATGAGCGGGTCATTAAATATTTTTAATGATAATCCAAGCAAATTGGGAATGAAGGCTTGAAACTTTCATTTAAATGTTTTAATTTGAATTAGTTAATATAAAGCAAGATTTGTTCAGAGTGGGTTCAAATTTCAAAATATTTTTAAGGTTAGAAAATAATGTTATTGGAACTTACTGTCATAAATTACTTATCTTTTAGAAACAGAAAATTGAAATTTTACATTGAGTTGCTTGTGTTGTCTGAAGTATTCTGGAGAACTAACATTTTTGTATGATTAATTAAGCACATGTTATATTTCCCTTTCATTACCTTTTGTGTATGAATAGTATGTGTACTGTTAGATATGGAGGCCTTTATGATTCTTACCCTCTTTTCTGTCCTGTAGAAAACTACTTGAAATGATATTGGATATTGTCTGCCTTAGGAATGCCAATGAAAACTTTTAAAATTTTATTGTATCCAAACATACTTAGTATACTCGCATGCTTTTAAAAGTATTATCTCATAATGTTGCCTTGACCTGCCATTTATTGGTAGTCTTGTGGTAGGTATGTCCATAATTCTAATTGTAATTCATTCCCAAGTTCCAGTGAATTCTCTTCTTTCACTTTATCAGCATGTGCGAAATTAAAGCTCATTATATAATGAATGAAAATTCTGAGTTAGTGGAAAGAATGGTAGAATATTATTTAACTGCCTTATTTTCTTTGGTATTATCTTGTATCAATAATTAAGTTTATAGTAATGTTCAGTCGACTTTCTGAGAAATATTTTGCAACAGAAACTCCTGAATGAAGGAGAATCTGTTCTCTCTTGATAAAGAAACTGGCAACTTCCATCATATGATGGCTAGAGGATACATTTATTAAAACTCAACCAGCTTAGCATTTCAGAGAGGGAAGAGGTTATTTATAAAGTTGATTCAGTGATGATGGAGGATTGGCCATGAAAAGATTACCTTAAAATTTCCTAGTGACACCTGAGGTATCATATGAATACCATATGAACCATTATCACCATATGAATTAAAGGTATTTTATCTTTTTGGATGCAAGGACGTATTTAGTCGTTTTTAAATCTGAACCTGTGATATATTGTCTAAAAACCAAGGAAAAAATGAAGTGGGTGCCAGCACTAATGGATTTAATGGGTGCTAAGGAGGCAATTTTTCTCAATTAAATTCTATTTTAAACTTTTAAAATCATTTGTTAAAAAATTATGTATTTAAATAAATTTTGCTCAGTACAAAGAAATATTAATGTTTTAAACATCACATGTGTGTTAACATATTTTGATTTTTGATAGAAATATTTATAAACATTTCTATAATGCAAGTTATTGTTTTTTGATTGAAGTGGAAAGGGTAATTCCAACTCCAGCTACACAACTTTTTTTATCAGTATGGTGCTGAAAGTGTTTAAGTAATTAAAAAAAAATAATTGAAAGATAAGGTTTAGAGAAAACAGCATGTAGGAAAGGAGTTTTCCTTGAAGTAGAGATGAGATATTTTTTCCCTCATTGATTTGAGTTAAAAAAATAATATATTGAAAAAATTATTCATGTCTGCATAATATTATTTTTTTTCAAGTGAACATTATTGGGAGGTTGATTTTCTTATTGCTCAAATGTCTTTCAATACATGGTGAAAATTTTGATATCATCGGCGATTACAATAAATAACAAAAAACCTTAATTTGTTCACCTATGAGATTGATGAAAGTGTATTTTAAGTATATAAGTTGCCAACTCTTCATTAAATTTGAACAAATTCATTTTAGCTTATTTTCTACCAATTAAATGCATTTTACTTAAATTTGTCAAGAGTATTTATTTTGGATCAATATTTGTACAAAAAAAAGGTGTGCACAGCTTAAAACAAGAGGGGGGACAATTATATTTGTAGGCCCCCTTCCCATAAAACTTTCATATACTTGCGAGATATTTTACAAGAAAATAAATCATTCTACCAGCAGAATCATATAATAATTTTAACCTATTGACTGCTAAAGGCACAATGATGGATAACATTTGGGGGCCATATGCTAAAGAAGAATATGGTCTCTGGAGGACACACCATTTTTTTATTTTATAGGTGAAATCATTTTCAGATGTTACTAAAAATAGCTTTAAAAATTAAATTAAATGTCATTTGAGGGTCACCAGTGGGCTACAATTTTTGAAAGAGTGAATACTTATTCAAATTCTATGATATTCAGGATATTTTAAAGGAAAAACAAGTACATAAGTATTAAATGTTTTTTTAGAAAGAAAAGAAACTGTATTGAAGAAAAAACTGCTAACAAAACATGGAACAAATCCTATACAATACAATACAATAACGCTGCTACAAGCAGTAATTTAGGATGCTAAGAGCATTCTATAATAATTGTGATTCGCTCTATTGGACAAAGATGAAACTAAATCAATTTGAAACCTGCTTGGGAAGGTAGAGACTTTGAAAATAATACCAACATGAGACCCACCCGTGACACTCATGGCAGGCAGTGTGTTAATGATACTGTATTGAATTATACTTATACATACTATTCTTATGTATTGAACCATCTGCAGGTATCCAGGTGGCTTGGAGAGCCTCTTCCCCAAATGTCAAATATGCAGTTCCCTAATTATTGGGTAGAAAAGGGCCCCTTTCAAAATTTTTAGGCAAGTTAGGATTGCCTCCCCCCACCTACATGCCTATGATAAGTCAACAATAAAATGAATATCACTGATACATAATGTATAAGAGAGATGGAAAATGTAATTAATAATTGCTTCTTAAAAAACAAAATTTAATGCCAAATAAAATGATAAAATTCATTAAACAGACTTGGAAATTACTTGTAGAAGATCTTTCTTAAGGAGACAGAAATTAAGTGACCCAAATCATCAGCATAAATCTCTCTCCTACTTTGAAAGGGAAAAACTTGGAGTGAACAATATGAAAATTAATTATTAGTAATGTTTTCACTGCAGTTGTGTGCTGTTGTGAGAATTGAAAAACGTTTGTGCATCAGTGGAAATTGTTGATACTCTCAAATATCTCAAGTATGCAAGAATATAATGGCAATATCTCTAACGAAAAAATAATTTGATATGAATTTCAATTGTTATTTTTTTCAGTCAGGAGAAATTTCACCTTTCCTAAAATAATTCTATTCTGTCACAGTTTTGATAACACTTCAGTGTCTGCATGATTATTTTGGGCCGATATAATTTTAACTCTACAATATAAAAGCCACGTAGAGAGTGCTGAATGGTATTGATGCTCTAAAATGCTTTGAATTTCAGTGTATTTTTAATTAGATTTTTCATAATAGCAAAAATACATTATGTATTTGTATCACATTTAAGATTCATGCTAATCAATGTTAGAGTAAAATGAGGATGTGATCTTATATTTGAAACAATTTTTAAATTTTCACTTATATGCATTAATATTTGTAATGAGATTGAAAAGAAGTCGATGTTTTGAAGTTAAGGAATTACATTTTGCAATTTTTTATACGTAGAGTTCTAAAATGACATAGAAACATTCCATTACACACATTCTTTTGGCTTGTTATCCACAATTGTTATTTATGCAATTATATATAATGTTTCACCAGATGATGTATTTATTAAGAAAGATCTTTCTGATTTCTTTCCATTTTAGATGGTTTATTTTCCAGTTTTTGGTTTCTTTGTTTCCAAAGATACTTGCATTGTGTTTGTAATTTTATGATGTGTTTGTATTACCATTTTGCCAAATGGATATAGTTAATTCTTAATGAGATTTCTGAATGAAAGATAATGATTTTTAGCAAAATTAATTATTCATTTTGTTGTTCCTCTTTCAGGCATTATGAAATATTGCAAAAGCACTTTTTTTTAAACTGTAAATCTGATTGATTTATACTGTTGCAGTTTTTCTTTATATAAAATACAGGTGTAAGTTCTTGTCAACTAATGTGTTAAAAATCTTGAATTCTTCTGGAGAAAATTGTAGAAACTTCTGAGTTTTAAGTCTTACTCTTGTAAGACTTTTACTAAACATCTACTGATGTAAGCTTTATATTTTGTTAAGTATTTGTTTTGGAATGATGTCACTGCAAATTCAGCAATGCAATGGAAGCATTTTTTAATGGTTTTTGTTTATAAATGTTCTGATTAATTTGCATGCATTAATAATTAATTAATGTAATTTAAATACTAGTTTAAATTATTTAGTGGTCCCCTTTTTTTGTAATAATCTTAATTAATTTTACATTTATTTCAACTGTCACTTAAAAGCAGAACATCTTGTAAATGTTATTAAAAACATTTCTTTCAATCATTTTTCTGCAAAAGAAAACCTTAATGACAAATATGAAACTACAGAATTTGTGGATGTTGTTTAACATACTCAAATCTTGAAACACAGTGTTACTATCCATAGACTGAATGATACTGGTATACTGTTTATACTGTACATTAGTATATTATTAAATATATTACAGTTTTCTCTAATGTGAATTTCAAATCTTAGCTATAGGAAATGAGAGAAAATTTATGCATTAAAGTGTAGATATGAAATAAGAGGGCTCAGAAGATGTGTAAATGTTAAATTTATGTTGCTAGAAAACTTTAAGAATGTCAAGGTTAAAAGCTATAAGACTTATATATACATACAGCATGAACATACTCTTTTGAAAGTGCCTGTAAGTGGGTTCTTTCTCTTCTTTGCAATGTCATTACTCTTGCGCGTATTTAACATGTGAATTTGAATTTAGAGACTGACAGGTAAACAAAGGTGTATATAATATTATTAAAATATTTTAGCAAATATTTGAGCTAAAGTATTCAAGAAATGTGTACCTGGTAGGTTCATGTATTGCTGTAATGTGTGTTTTGTATGCCTTATTGTATGGCGATCTTATTTGAATACGAGCCAAGTTGCAAAGTGTGCATGTATTTTGTCTTGAAGAATCAACTTTTTAATCTTAAGAATTCTTCATATTTCTTTATTTACCTATAAATGTTATTATATGTTGGAATAATGTAAATTTTATGACTGCAAATAATGAAATTAGAAATCAGAATGTTTAATGACAGTTCTTTATACACTGATATTTTATCAAAATTACTGTACCAATGATCTACAATTAATTATATTATTCTTATGATGCATGCTGTTTTGAAAAAATCTCAACATAAGGAGGATCAATTTCTGTTTGGATGTTTAGGATTTCACAAAGCAACTTAGAAAATGGTAAAGAAAATAATTAATGTGAGAAATATGCTAAATGTAATTAATATTATTTTGCAAATTTTTATCAAGAGTTCCAATTGCATAACTTGAAAATTAGATTTTTTTAAGAAATGCAGAAGTTGAAAAAGTGTGATTTAATTCAGAGTCGTTTTTTCCCAAAACAGAGATAAATTCTCTTTTGTTTTTACAGAATTTGAGAAATCAGTCAAAGTACATTTTAAAGTATTGTAAAAATTTGGAGTGCACAATGTACAGCTTATGGCCATTAAAAAGAAAACACATTTTGAACTATGTTTACAAGTTATATAACAAAATCGCTAAGAAATAAAATGAAGAAAATTGAGGTGATCTCTTCCCAACTTATCAAAAGAGTAAAAAATCAAAAAATTAATCAGTTTTTTATAATCAAAAGAGGTAGTCTTATGTGATTTTTTCTTCTACATATTAACTTATGAAGATTCACAAATTGACTGAAAATAATGTTTGTTCACAATGTTTCTCATTGAGAACTAAGGAAAACCTTGAAATCACATTTCTGTATTTCATGCATTTTTACATACAGTATAAGGTTTTTAAAACAATTTAGACAAATTTGAAGTACTAAATATTGTTCAGACTTGTAGTAGATGGCTGTTGGGTAAAATTAAAATTCTCTCTTCTGTTCTGCATGTACTTCTCATGATGTATTAATCTTTTGTATAAAATATTTAATGTTAATTTTTATAATTTTTAAAATAAAAAATATTGAGAGACATTCAATTCCAGAAATATTTTCACTGTACTCAAATATAATTTTGATAGTTACAGAATGAATTGCCTCTTTTTTAAGACAAATTATGTTTTTATTTATTTCATGAAAGACTTGTTATAAATTTAAATACTCTTCTTGGGTTGAAGATTGTTTTTCCAAGATATATTATATAAAAATTTTGCATTCTGGATGTGGCCTCTCAGTAATTTTCTTTCAATCATTAGGTAAATATAAAGTTAAGATTAAATAAAGCAGAGACTGGTAGTCTATTTTTCTCAACAGTTTATTGTAGAGTAATATCAGTAATTTGCATGTAGAAGATTTTGTTTGACCCATTTAAATTTTATACTTCTTCGTACTGTACAACTCAACTACATTGTGTCAATGCCATTAAAATATCCTAATGAGAGTGAAAAAGTTAAGATAGTAAAAAAGATCAAAAAATCTCTCATCATACATATTCTGGAGACTGTTATTTTATGTGAAGTGAATTAAGATATTAAATTATATGTTCGTTAATGATTTAGTTCATTATAACTGATATCTAATTTTGCTCTTTGAGTGTACATATCTACATCCTACAAAATCTTGACTTAGAACGTTTTGTAAATTAAAAAAAAAAAAAAGAAAGAAAGAAAGAAAGAAAAAAAAGAAATAATTTCAGAGAATTCAATTTGAAACGATTGTGCAATCCTCTCCTATGTAAAGAATTTTTTTCCTATCTACATGTATATTGCTGAACAATTTGAAACGTAATTCAATTTTTCAGTACAACTGAGAGACAATTTCGTCCAATGAGAATACATTTTATCTCTAATATTATGAAGTGTTGCAGTGCTCAATAAATTTATAATACTGTTTTGAACAAACGTAAACAATATTAACAATGTAACAATAGACAATATATAAATAATGACCTATTTGTAATGTACTGTCATAGAATAGTAATATTGTAAATTTCACTGTAGTATTTCAAGAAAATGTTGAAATATATTCTTTACAAAATGTAGAAGCGTTAGTGATCAGTTTCATAAAATATTACCTTTGTAATAAAACCTACAAAAGGTCTTCAATATAAATTAATAATGTTTCTATTTCTGTTTTAAATTTTGCTTGTAATTATTGAAATAACACCAAATGCAGCTTATGGAACTGAATATTTGTTAATATGTCAGGAGCAAGCTCTAGTTGTGCTATTCTAGCCATCATTATGGAGGGGGAATTACGGAGGGTTCTTTACATGAAGCTAGTGTGACATTTTGAAAATTTTCTGGAAATTGGCTTCAAAGTTTTAAACAATTAGTTTGCTTGATTAGAAGTGCATTTATAAATATAGTGCGGTTCTGATATCCAGTAAAATTTATGTCGGTTTTAAAATTGCAAATTTTAGTTTTATTTTCAAACCTATCCTATAACTGCAATTCTGAAGCCAAACTTTTTTTTTTTCTCAATGTAATTCATCCCTCAATTTCAGATGTTTAAATAATGTCATATTAAAAAAAAAGGTTGAATAATAACTAGACACTAAAGATATATTTTGGTATTCTGTCCATTACCACTATGTTTTTATTCAGACATGTATTATAAACTAAATTTTTCAACAATTCATTGCATTGCAAAACTAACAATTCATTACCAAAAGTATTCTTCAGTCAAAATCACATTTGTGACAGAAACTTTTGAAAAGTACAATAAAAAATATTCGTACATCTCCATTTAAAATCATGGATATTTTATGAGCTATAATGTACAAGAAAATGATTTAAAACTTAAAGAAAAGAAAATGATTTAAAACTTAAGGAAGAACCGGAGAGAAAAAGGTATTTCTTTCAGTCAAGCATGGTGATGGTAGTGGCATGGTTTGTGGCTGCTTGAGTGGAGTTGTAGAAGAATCTTCATAGTTTTTAGATGAAACTAGAGATAAATAACTATCAATTTTATGATGAATCTGGCATCCAGTGCCGAAAAACTGAGACTTATGTTCTCATACAAGTTAACAATCAAATGCACAGGGACTGCAATTTGAGATTGTGCGTTTATGTTATAATCCAAAATTTATTATCACACTTCCCCATCTCCAAAATATCAAATATAATCCAATACTTATGAGATACATTAGTAAATTCTTAAAAAAAGATCTCTTCAAAGAAATCTTTAAATATAACTATTTTGAAGAAACGGAGGAATATTGGCAAAAGAAAACCACTGATCTTATTCTTTCTATGCTTAAAATATTGGAGACTGATCAAGTTAATATTTAAATCAAATTAAATATTTAATAGCAATACAATGAATAAAATTAATGCAAAAAACAGAGTGTAAGAAAACGTTTTAAGCATTTTTAAACTTTTTACAATTTTTTCATATTTTTAATTTATTTTAAAACACTGCAACTACATGGTCATAAGCGATCATGTAGATCACAATTTTTGTGTATTTATATTTTTAAGACTTAATATAATATCAAACTTGATATTTTCAGGGTATTTATTTACAAATAGTAAATGGAAGTCATGCTGTTTTGTTTTACTTTATATATTTTATGAAAGTAATGAAATAAAATAAATATTTTTTGTAAAATTATCCATTGCATGAATAGCTTTTTCCTTTGACTGTACTTTCTTTTTCAGTGAATGTGGTATATTGGAAAGTAATTTTCCAAACATTTCGTTCCTACCTGCAAAAGTTTCAACTTAAGTAGGGCCCTGGACAAAAAAGGCGGACTTGGCTCAAAAAAGGTGTTTGGCCCTTTATAAAAAGTCAACAAGCATGTATATAATTATTTACTAGCTGAACACTTGCCATTACATCACACAAAAGGAAGAACTGTGGAAATGTTACAACAGAAAAGTTCAATAAATACACTATCAGAAAAACAACGAATCAAAGAAATGCACTCTTTTTCTAGCTTGAACTGGCAACCCAAATTAATCGAACTAGAAGCAATAAAACAAAACACAAACGTGTGTCCCAGTCACTTTCAAAAGAGGTAGCGCGGACTCTGCTGATGACGGGTCGGCAGCGGCTACACGTATCGGCCGTTTCATTTTCAGTGACCAGAGAGCCGCCGACCATTTCACTTGGCCTGACATCGTGCCATTACTGAAAATGTTCACCACAGGCGTGGATACCGCGAAGGGAATGCTAGGGGATGCAATACTGAACTCTCCATAACTTATTTTAAATAGGTGGGTAGAGCAAGGTTACATATTAATCTTATTTGATGAATTTGTGTATTAAATTTAGTAAATATCACAAGTCTCAAAATTTATCATTATTATTATCATTACTATTATTATTATTATAATTACTATTATTATTATTATTATTATTATTATTATTATTATTATTATTATTATTATTATTATTATTATTATTATTATTATTATTTGAAAGAATTGTTTTTCGGATGTGTTTTTGTGGGTGCACTCCTTTGGAAGCACACATGACTGCGCTCATGGTTGCAGACTTCTTTCCAATAAACGATGACTCGATATTCTGGAAAACTAGTTATATTGACGCCGGCAGTGGAAGCCTACTTTGCTACGCGATAAGGAATATTGTTTCCGTACAACTTACAACTTCACAAAGTGCTTTAATATACTTTTTAATAATATAGTATCTCAATAGCAGTCAGTCGTTGTTTGTTCATTTGTCACCAAACGTGACTTCTCGTCTAGACATACTAGATTTTTTCTCAAGTGAAGCAATCGTGAATAACTCTGTCATCTACTAGCTTGACTGACAATTTCTTAAAGTAATTCTCGAGAAAGTGCACCCTTGCTTTCATAGTTTTGTACGGTGTCAACTATACAGATAGGTGGAGGACGTTTGGAAGTGGATAAGGTAGTAGATCGAATTGTTTTTCTACCACACTGCACATTTTCTAAGTGAACTTGACATTGGAACCATTCGTTGCCTAATACTCGCACCACTGAAAGTCATCATATGCTCGAACAGTACCAAGGACGAAACCTTACGAGAAATAACTTCACGAGCGACAAGTTGCCTCGGAGCATGAAGCGGTAAAGGCTCTTAACACATGTACCAATTTGTCGTACCGACCGGCCAGTCGATCCGACAAATTGCATCGTGTGGAGGCAAATTGTCCAACAGAAATTTTTGTCGGGCTGTTGGTTGGTTCTGACCACACTACCGCCGATTCCCCGACCGTACTACCAGACAACTTGTATGGGGTGTAGTAGTTTTGGACCAACTTAGTGATTCCAGACCTCGAAACGCTGGCTCAAATGTGAAACAGTTGTTTGATTGGAAAATTCTCTGGTACTTAAGGGTTTTGGAGGTCGCTGATAACGAAAATTTCGAGAAATAAAATTACAGATCAAATTTGGCAGAAAAATAATAAAACATAAAATGCAAATTTCTTTTCAAAACCGGTAATGCAATCGAAGTTTGACAATAATTATGAGAATAAACGTAACACAGAAGTGTTTTTATTTATAAATTGTAGCAATTATGTACAATATCATAAGAAAATCCTTATTAAGCGGCTTAAAACTCCATTATTCAAACACGTTTCAGCAATGTAGTTGTAGCGAGATGCAGCCACTAAGCGTTTAATTTTGAAAGGTAATACGTAGTATGTACAAGAAAATTGTATAGTTGACCGTAAAATTACGTATACGTATACGTAATTTTACCTATAGGCTATAGGTATAGGCTATAGGCTTACTATAACACATTTTCCCCAGAATTTCTCATTCATTTTTTTCACTTCAGTAATTAACAAATTGTCATCACACAGAGAGAAATTATTAGTTCATACAATTAATCACGTAGGAGATTAAACTAAACGATATAGAATATTTTGAAAGAACGAAGAGCTTAGTCTGCTGTTTAAACTGCTGTTTAGTTAAATGCACTAACGCACGTTCACTAAACAGGTCGTACCCCGAGACGAATGGCATCTAGTGGCGATAACTATACTTGGGTTTTTCTCACGTGGCGGGTGAGGGTAGTATCTCCAAGATTGAATTCGGCACGACTTTTCAAGTCATTCCCAGTCCTGTCGCAAGATGTTGCATGATCGCGACCGTATCAAGCAGTGCTGCAGCTCAAGCGGCTCTAGCGGCAGGACTGAGAATGACTCAAAAAGTCGTGCTGAATTCCATCTTGGAGATGCTAACCTCAGCCGCCACCTTAGAAAAACCCAAATACAAACGAATCATTGTGTTGACTAATGCATTGAGTAATATTTACTAAACACATTGCAGTGAAAATAACCAAACGAATAGTAGCTTTTTAGAAGTTATTAAACGCTGCTGAGTAAGCAGAAACGTGAAAGGGAATAGTTCTGTTCTATTCCTTCAAAGCAGGCAGCAACTGTGGTTCCGGAGCGGTCACCTATCCAACGGTCCCGTGGACTCGTACTCCTTTAATCTCGGTTACCTGACAAACCCTAGCCCAGAGAGTATACTAAGCCCTAGCCAAGCAGAATAGCTACGGACGCTGACTGACGACGTTTGGCTACCCACGGTATTTCTACTATTAGTTTAGAATATAACACAAAATACTATTAGTTTAGAATATAACACAAAATTATTACTACTATTATTACTATTATTATTAATATACTATTAGTTTAGAATATAACACAAAATTATTTAAAATCAAAAACTAATCACGCCATTTATATAGCGTATAATACTATATACAGCGTTGATTGCTATCAGTTCACGTGGGCATAGAGCCCATTCGAATTGGTCAGATTGCTGACCACGCGCGCTTACGAAGCACTGTTTAGTAAGTGTGACGACATAAAAGTAGATCTCGCCGAATGCTTTTCTCTACGAAACAAGAATAGTGCCACTTACAATTCTATTTGTTCATTCACCTATGTTTTTCTATTGTCTGATTTACTCAACGAAACAAAATCATGTTTAGTGAATCTTACCTCAAGAAAATTGTCTTTACTATATGGTCGCTTACTAAACATGTTTGGTACATTGTACTACATCATTTCTCTCTGTGCAGTATTCACTTGGACAAAATATTTTTTTAAACTCGTGTATAGTCGCACATAAAGTTTGTCAAAAATTTTAGTAACCTGATCGTATTCTCGCTGTCGTATTAGAACGTGGAAATACGAGGTTAGCTTTCCGACTGGGCTCTGAAGGTCAATAAAAAAGATGTTCCTCACCTGCATTTCAACTTTGACTATAAGGGCAAAATATTGTGAACATAAAACATTTCTAAAGATTATTTTTCCAATTTAGCCAGATTTTCGAGTTCGAGAATCACTGTGCAACAGCCCGTCAACAGCGCTTCAGTTTTCCCAGATTTCCGTCATGCTCGCATAGAGGTTGCGTCCTCGTTATTCCAAGCACGACTGAAAAGGGGGTGTTGACCGGACGGTGTGTAGCCAAGAATCTGATTTCGTTGTTCAGACGGTCGGTCTGACAAATTGGCCTGTGTGTAGAGGCCTTAAGAGTACCATGCAGCTAGATGAACTGAACACTGGTATGGAAAGAAAACATTTTTAACACGCCGTGCGCGAAACACGGTTTATCATGCTTATTTTCCGTGTGCGAAACAGCTAATGTTGTCACAGTGTGCGAAACATCGCGAAGTGTGTGCGAAATATCTGTAACGATTCACAAATTGTCTTTCGTCTTTACTTCGTTTATTATTTTCAAACAATACGTGTTACGACACTGACTGGAATCCATTTACTTTTGTACGAGTAAGGTATTTCTAGTTATTTGATATTTCATTTTTATCCCTTTACTTGACGCATTGCGTTTCACTCACGGAATGTCAAAAAATAGTATACACAACACGGGCGCGAGATGATTCACGCACTTGTCTCTTTGTCGTCCTCGCAACGCTCGGACGACTGACTTGACACGTGCGTGAATTACCCGTTTCGCGCCCTTGTTACATAATCTACTATTCTGTCGCTTGTAATTGCCCAGTGGTTCCGCACGTTAAATAAAAGTCGCGCTCAGAAATCTGTATCGCAGTTTGCTCCCGGAGATATGGGCAACGTAATCACCGTGCGGACAAAATAGGTATTCTCATAATTTTTTTATCAACGCAATATGAAATCTATTTTTGTAAGTATCTCTCATATATGTGAATACTGAAAGCTAAAGTTAATTCTCTGTTGAATCCCAGAAGGCCTTTAAATGTATCACAATCTCCAACAGCTTTGGATTCGTTTTATGAAACTAAAACCATGTATACAATCCCCCTCATTTGACTTATTCAGTAATACAATGAGTGAAAAAGTGCAGGAATTCGCGAAAGACCATAGTCGGAGGTTTTACTTTAAAGAAATGGATATGGGGTTACTTCTTCTATATGTTTGTAAAATTTTTATTTTAAGTAGAGGTGCTACAGAATGGCACCGACTTTCTCGTAGTACAGTCTTCTAATTTCCTTGGCGTGGACTGGCTTTACGGTCTTGCCTCATCCTCTTGCCAGCTGCCATCTATCGCCGCCCAAAAAACATTTTTTTGGACATTTTCTTAACTTTTCGGTTTCCAAATACTAGAACCGAAATATTATTTTAGGAATTCAAAAGCGGCTAAAACCTTGTCCTCAATAGCAATTTTCATTTAAACATTTGGATCCGTTTTTAAGAATGGCGTTAAGCGTTATTGTAAATGCGAATTTTGAAGCTCTTTTTTACCGGAATCTATTGAATTTTCGAAATACTTCATTTGAAGTAATTTTAAGAACTTCCACTCACAAATTCAATAATGTATACAAATCCATTAAAAAGTGCATATTAACGGCGTGAGAGATATTTCAAACAAATTACATTTGTGTAATTTTTGGAAAAACAAAAGTTTGAAGAAAACAATTTGCAGCCAGTTTTTAGAAAATGGCGTTTGAGTGTTTCTGAAAATGCGTACTTTTGAGCTAATTTTAACAAAAAACCGTTGAGTTTTTCAGAAACTTCACTTGACATTATTTAAAGCACGTGTACTTATTAATACAATAAAGTGAAGAAATCGACTCTAATGTAAATACTGCCGACGTGAGAAAGTAAAAAAGAAAAAATACATTTTTGCAATTTTTGAAAAAAAAAAAGAATAGAGCAATATGGTGTTTATGTAATAAAGTAGGGTACACTTGGCATTACCCCTACCAAAAATTTAAAGAAAAATTATGGAGCCTTTTTTGAGAACATCTTGTTTTAGTTATTTTTTAAAATTGAAAATATTGCACTCACTATAGCACGAAAACTACTAAAATTTTCAAAAAAACCTTTATGACGTTAATGAAAGAATTATTTATGGACAACAAATTTCATTTAAGGAAAAATCTGTCTTCAATTTTATAGTTGTACGAAGACGCCGAAAAAATTCAAACTTTTGCAATTTAAAAAAAATCAAGAGTTAACCGTGAAAATGGGACCTATGCTACTTTTATAAGTGTATTTTACTCTATTCTTACAAGAAATTTAAAGAAAAAATTTGCAGCAGTTTTTGAGAAAATTTTGAAAATGTCCGGGGAGCTTCATGTTAAGTACCCCAACTTTTAAAGAATGTTTTTCAAAATTTCAAAACTTCAACTAGATCCAGATAGACTGAGGATTCTGCAATTTGGAAAAGATCGCATGAATGGTTTAGGCGTTAAAAGTGTTGACGGACGGGTTTACGTTTTGCTTCCAAATTAGTTTTTCGATATCAAGGATCCACAAAACAGGGATTCTGGCTACACCACGTGTTAGAGGATTTTTCTCTCTTAATTTAGCAACTGATTTTATGCACTTTATCGTTACTAGAGCCCGGCAATGAGTTTTTTTCCGTCGAAAATTCGCAGTTTTTTTTCGCGCAGCATTATATAACTTTCTCTATAGTACGTATATATTACTCCGTACGTATATACGTACGTATATAAGAAAGTAAAAAGGAAAGTTATTCCAAATATGACTTAACATTTTTCATTGTATGTAGATAAGATATTTCTGGGATAGTTTGTATTGTCAGGACTATATTAATTTATTACAAAATAACTGATAATATATCACATTTATATTTCCTCTACAATGATACAGTTATTATGTATTCCGTACTTCGAATGTTTTAATAAAATGTTTGCTAATGAAAATAAGATATTCCTTGTAATGGATATTCATGCCAAAACTTAATTCAAAACTTTTGCATTATTTTCAAAGGTATTTTGTTAAATACACATTTTCCATTCAATAAAGCGTTCTTTTTGTGCGACATTTCAGAAGGCATGAGAACATCGTCAGAATTTACTTACACTAGTATCTAACAAATATAAATAATGCAATAATGCAAACAGTCTTTAAAATTTCGTACACGTTGTTTCCACGAAAATCACCTAGGAACACGGATTTTATTGAATTTCCACCAATGGTGGGTGGGGATTATAGAATGTTAAAATATACTTTATCTTCCAAGGGCGTGTCGCGAACTATTGCAGTGACATAACATTGGTGTGTTTACTCGAAGATTCAGTTCGGGTTCCGCGCGTGATGTTTTCTCCTTGCCATTCACTCGGTAAAGATTGCTTCACAATTAGCTAAATGAAAATTCGGCGTTTTGACAGAACCGTTGAAAGATCTTCAGCAAGATGGAAGACGAATAGATGCGATGATCTCTGATGAGCCGGATGATCCCATGATCGTGATTTTGATGGTTCAGGATTTTTGGAGACATCCCTGCAACATAGAGTTAGGAATGAATGTTTCATAGACACCGAATCAATTTTTTCATATGTTTAAAATATTAAGAAGTGGTAGGTCACAATTTACAACACTTTAAGGCACGAGTGGATGTTCAAAGATTGGGGGCATATGAAGTAAATTAATTGAAAAAGATCACCCAGAAGAACTCTCGCCTGAAGATTGGAGTTGCCTTTAGGGAGTTTTTGCTCCCTCGAACGTTAAAGCAATCGAAAGCAATATTGAGCTTCTGCGCATTCGCAGTTTGAGTTTCGCGTCTCTTGTGCATATGCGCTTGCGCAGAAGACCGAAATTCCAGTCGATTGTTGCACGTTCAGGAGTGCAAAAACTTCCTATTGGCTTGCGCACCCCACTGAAAGTTGGCGTGGCTTGACCTCCCCCTCTGAAAATTTCGAAGGAGGCCTCATAGCCCTACGTAATAAAATATTGTTTAAATAAATATGGTCAATTTCTGATCACCCCCATTTTTTAAACGGATACTTTGGAGAATGTATACACGATATATAGGAAAGAAACTCTCCAAACAATCTGTCAGTCTTGTCAATGATTCTTTATAAAATCAGATGTAATTGTTAATTGTATCATTAAATTTATAATTTCGCTCTCCATGTTTGTTTTAGTTCTTTACTAGAAAATGTGTTATACGTAAATACGAAAGTTAAATGGGCGCAGAGGAGCCTAGATATGTAGCAGGCTCCCCTTCTCTTTTTAGGCTACGCAGGCCTATGGAGGTACTGCATCAACATATTGTTTAAAATCCACCATTGTAAAAAAGTCAGTTTCACAAATGTTCGATGTCTCCGTAAGTACCTCATTAATTATAAACGATTTAATTATCAAAATACTTATTTTTGCGATTTTTTTGACCCGATTAAAAAATTATATCTGAAAGTTTCCTGTGTAAGTTACGGTCATTAATCTAATTCACATTGCCAACTTCAGATATTAATCATTATTATAATTTTTTTTTCACGAATTAGCAACCCTCGGACCTCGCGAACGTGCAACTGTAGCCACCGAGGCCCAGACATACGTATTTTCCCTGTGGTAAGTGCATGTGACCTTTTTTTTGGGGGGGGGATCAACATTTCAATGTTGAATCCATTTGCGAGACAACGTTGTTAAGCTCTAAATTATGAATTATAGGGTGAAAGGGTGATGAGGGGTGAAGGGAAATCATAAATACGACCATGCCTACGGAGAATTCGAACCTGCAGCCTCCTCGGCGCAGACGAAGGCTGCCGCAATCGTCTGCGCCACGGGGCCAGCTATTATTATAATAATTATTATTAAATATTTATAATTTACAATATATTCATGAATGGATAATTATTATTTACTTATATCTGACCTCGGGTGTATATTGTAAATGTAATAGAAGCACTTTTGTATAACATAACAGGAATTTTATTCAACTTTTTTTGATATTTGTTGTTGGGAATATAATTATTGTATGTATAGTTTTGGGGATCGCTGAAAACGTATTCTACACCTCTGAGCAGAAGTCATTTGAATTTGAGCTAGTCCTTACCTGTTGGATGGTGCTTGAAAGCGATTATCCGTGGTTGCCCTCAACGTATCTGTTGAGTAATGTAGTTCGGCCCCGGGGGCGGGGATGATATTCCTGCATACCATTTCTGCAGTGAGCGCGTGCAGGGATTGGCCCCCGCCGGTTGGTCGCTAGGCAGCGATAACGGCAGCGGGGATGGCGGTGGCAACGGAAGGTGCTGGGTCCGCGGTGAAAACAGCAACAGCAATGGCGGGGGTAGCCACAACGATGACGGAAGGATCGACAGCGCGGGCGATGTCGATGACGATGTAGGTAATTCGAACTCCGATTGCAGAGCTGCCGGCGGAAGATTTGGCGGCTTCGTCTCGAGTATCAGCAGTGGAAGAATCGGCGCATGTAATCGTGGTTTTACTAGTGCTGCTAATGGTGGTGCCGGTGGTGGTGGTGAGTGCAGTGGTATTGATTGAAATTTTAGAAGCGGTTGTGGGGGAAGTGATGATGGCAATTCAGATAGTGATATATACGGATGTGGTGGGCGCTTTGGGAGAGGTGGAGGGGGTGGTCGAAGGGGAGCCGATGGGAATGGCGGGGATGGCGTCAACAATGGCGTCGATGGTTGTAGGGATAGTAATCTTAGTAATTGTAGCAAACGAAGTGATATTGGTGAAAATGGCGGCGGCGACGGCTGTGATGGCGTAAGAGGAGGAGGTTGTAGGGGTGGGGGTGGTGGTAATAATGGTGAGGGAGAAGAGGGAATCGACGTTGGATCGAAAGGGAGTATATGCATCGGTTTGATGGTCGATTTATCGTTACAGGGTAAATCCCACGGATCACCACCTGTCCAACTGTGGCTTTCATCAAAGGAAGCCGTATCTTGAGAAACGTGTTCGGGAGCGGATACGTAGGCAGGGGAGGAGGCGGAAACGAGGACGGGAATAGGGGCCGAATCGATTGCGGAGATTTGGGTAGTGGCGCCAAAGGAAGCTGAGACAGGGGTGAGTTCAGGATATGGTGCGTTACTGAGATAAAAGGGATAATCCTGCTGATCTTCACTTGGGATCCTGGGCATAAAAGAGGTGGTGGAAGTAGGGATGGAAGAAAGGATTGGCATAAATGGATCCGAAATCGTAACTGAGGGAAAGTTGAGACCTTCAGACAGACTGGTATCGGGAATAGGAGCACGAAACTGAGAGAGAATTGAATCGGGAGATAAAGGATCGAGAATGAAATTGCCGGTAGTTGAACCAAGATTGGAATCAAGAGCTGGAGCTTCAACAGGAATAGGATTGGCATTAGGAACGGGGAAGGAAGGAACTGGTCTGGGATTAAAAATACCTGGAGGGGAGTTGGAAGGTGGGATTGAAGCGGAGGGAGGAATGAGGGTAGGATTGAAAACTGATGTGGAGATCGGAGCTTGAAAACTGCTGAATTTAGGCCAGGAAGCCTGCATAAGGTTGGGACCGTCAGCAGGGATGGAGTTGAGATTAAAATACTCGGAAAAGCGCAAACGAATCAAAGAGTTTGGTATGAACGGTGCCGGTTTAGGAGTTGGTATAGAAGCGAAGGCTGGATTCAGAAGCGGAGTGGGAAAGGAAACAGAGGACGTAGGGTCGGGTGTGGCATGTGGGGAATCCGGCAAGGGATCAAACATGGAAGCAGGAATGCAATAGCAAGAGGAAGAGAGACCAGTGTTCCTTGCGTACTGAGTTGGGAGTGATGAAGCAGATCGCACCAGGGACTCACCCAGGAAGATTCGTGTTCCTGTGGGGAATTCTCTTCGTTCTTTGTAACGGGCTGGTGTCATCAATGCCCCCACTCTTGGATGAAATGCTAAATTCACTTCAAAACTAGGTTTCTTCGGCAGCGATTTAGTACCATCGTCATCAAATACATCAAATGTACGGGGCCTGTTTTCAACCTCTTGGATCAAGGCTTCATTTTTACTATCCGGAACTCCGTCTTCCGTAAAGTCAGGCGAGAGAAGATAAGTTTCAGTTGGAGTTTTGGGAAACGGAGCAGCTGTAGTCTGTCGTTGCTTCGTTAAGGATTCGAAAGGAGGAAATTGCGAACGCCCGGTGTGGAGTTTTTCCGCGCCACTCTGTTCATCAGGAGGCTGAATGCGTCGATTGTAAAATGAGGCAACTGGAGAATTCGCCTTTGGCTCATTGTTTGTTATCAGTCGTTCCAAACGGCTTTCTGGAGGGCAGAAGCATACAGGATATTTCGAAGAGTATGTATGCGTTGGTAGTTCTTTTTTTGATGATACAGTCGGCAATATTCTTGAAGAAGGAGATGATCTACGATTGGAATTAACGTGAGGTGTATTATGCCTCGAATGTGTTTTATGTTTTCCGGGTGAGACACCAGTCATTTCTAGCGTTTTATTAAGCCTATGCTTAAAAGGACGCTCTTTATTAGTCTGTTGAGTTGCTTGTTCATTTGGGGCTGAATCTGTAAGGATGGAGGAAGCTTGAAGAATATTTCCATAGAAAGTTTTATCTATAGGTACAATTTGGCTTAGTACGCGCCTTACTTCATCTCGCACGATATTTTTCATCTTTGACAAGTCCTTTTGGAAAGTGCGAACTCGACTGTGTTTTATTTTAGGCGGTTTTGAAGTTTTTGGTTGCGTCTGACACGCATCTGCTTTCGTGGTTGGAAGTGATTCTGTTGAAGAAATTGATAACTGATTATTCAACCACTTTGGATCGTTACTGTACCTTCGTGTCTGTGGAAAAGTACGGATATTATTTATATTTGTTTCTTTCTGCGTAAACGATCTCGCAAGTTGCTCATTCGAATAAACTGATGATTTGTGTGTGATTTTCAACTGATCAGAGGAAACCATTCCTTGGGTTACTTCTGAATTATAATTATTTTCTTCCAGAATAGTAGGTTCTTGTGTTATTTCTGAATATTTGACGGTCGTTTGGCTTTCTGGATTATTTTCAGAAAATACTGGGACTGATATTTGTTCCGTTGCTTCACTTGCTATGTCTCGGTCACTGTAATTTTTATTTTCAACTTGATCCAACGACTCTCTTCTTTTCTCAGAAGCGATTTCTGTAGTTTGGTTAAATTTATTGAGATGTCGTAGATTCTCGGTTTGCACTTGTACAGATTGTTGAGTGTGTTCCTGGATTACATCACTTAAAGGCATGAACTCTTTACTTCCTTCAGGTAGGAATTTGATAGAATTGTCTGTAACATCAAAGGACACGGTTTGAGAACGAGTCCATGGAGGTAGCTCATTCGTATCCTCATTTCTATTAAGCTCCCTGTTCGAAGCAGGCGGATATTCTGTGTTTTTGAAATCATTTGCAAATACAGAAGAATTGAAATCAGATGTGCTTTCAGAATAAGAATACTTGTGAATTTCTGGTGTCGTACCGTCGCCTTCAATCGGATTCATAGTTGTTTCTGGCGAAACAGAAACATAAGACATTTCTCTGAACCCGATGACATCTTTAGGACTGATGTTTTCATTATTGGTTACATTATACATGTAGAATCGTCTGTTTTCGGTTGAACTTATCTCCATTGTCGATGTTGCGGGAGAATCAGAATTTCTAGTATCGCTGCTCTCGTTGGTAGAACGTGTATTGTCCAAAGTATTCATCTCGCTGAGCGTTTCTATATATTCATTTTGCGCATCTGCCAGAACTTTGGATGCATTCGGGGAGTCTGTTTCTCTTGTATAATTGTCCAGGTAATTTTTAGTATTGTTTTCTTCATTAAATACATTTCCATGTTCATTCTTTCTAGACTCAACATCCGCAATTGTAAGTAGGTCTTTTTCTTCATCTTCTTCAGAACTGAAATTGGTACTCGTGTATGAATATGTAAATGTTTCATTTTCTAACGCATTATGTTCCCCAACTAAAAGATTTGTAGAAGATTCGGGATGTGTTAAACTGAAAAATTTGTTAATAGAAGACGAACTAATTAGAGAATCTTGTTGTGTGATTGAATCTTTGACAATTGGTTCATATTCGTTCGTTTCTTTGTCTGTTTGGGGTGAACTCCTTGATTCAGACGTGGAATTATCTTCGATGAAATACGCTCTCTCATTTACTGATGTTTCATTCTGTTCCTTGTAGTTTTTGCTATCTAAAAGACTTAAAAAGTTGCTATTTTCTAATTCTTTTTCTATTGTACCGTTAGAATTGAGTTCGGTTGTGACTTCAGAGTCATGAATCCCTCTCAACGTGTTTTCTACCATTTCAAAATTTTCTAATGAGTCTGTTATATTTGGCTCTGTTGTGTTACCATCGTCGAATATTTCATACACATCTCGATGATATTTTTCCTCTACAGAATCATCATTTGCGTTGCTAATGGAATCTTGGTGTTGCTCTTCGCTGGACACATTGTCAATAGGAAAAGAGAGTTGACCGTTATTCGTTAATTCTTCCACCATCCCTTGAGAAGTGAACTCGGTTGTGAAGTCAGAATCAAAACTCTCCTCTGTCTTTCTTTCAGTGACAACTCTCTCAGTCCTTTCGTTTGTTAGTATAACGATAGAAAGTTTAGGTATGCTAAAACTGAGAGATCTGTCTATAGAATATGTGTCACTTACATTATCTGATAGGTTGGGTGTACCTGCGGAAATTGACTCATACTCCTGTGGCGTGTCTTTGAAATTAGCTGAGTTGTGTATTTTACGTGGTTCTGTTGTAGAGCTAACATCGTCTACCGTAATTATTTCAGTCATACTCCGATTAATATCTGATTTTTCAGTGTCATAGTCGCCGATTTCAGATTCTAGGCGTTGCTCCTTGGTGGGTACATCATCTTCAGGAATAGCGAAGTAATCCCTCTCCATTACTTCTTCCACTCCGCTCTTGGAACCGAGTTCGATTGGGGTGTCAGAATGAGAACTCTCCTCCGAATTTCTCGCACTGAAATCGCTCTCCGTACTTTCTTTTATTGATCACTTGTAGACGATTCATACATTAGAATATTCGACTATAGAACGTGACTCGCCTACGTTGTCTTCATTTTGGTACGTTCGTAGAAATAGCCATTAGCTCGCGAGGCGTCGAAATTCACTGAGGAGTGTATTATACCTGGTTCTGTTGTGGAGTTAACATCGTCTGTCGTATTACAGACATATTCCGATTAATATCTGATTTCTCGGTGTCATAGCTGCTGTTTCCAGATGTTTGCTCCATGGTGGATACATCATCTTCAGGAGCGAAGTAACCCCTCTCCATTACTTCTTCCACTCTGCTCTTAGAAGGGAGTTCGATTGGGGTGTCAGAATGAGAACTCTCCTCCGAATTTCTCGCACTGAAATCGTTCTCCGTACTTTCTTTTATTGATACACTTGTAGTCGGATACATTAGCATTGTGTTCGACTAAAGAACGTGAGTCGCCTATGTTGTCTTGATGGTTTGGTACGTTCGTAGAAATGGAGCCATCAGCCCGCGGCGCGTCATCGAATTTCACTGAGGAATGTATTAAACCAGGTTCTGCTGTAGAGTTAACACCCTCTATCATAATTCTTTCAGTCATACTCCGATTAATATCTGATTTCTCGGTGTCATAGCTGCTGTTTTCAGATTCTAAGCTTTGCTCCATGGTGGATACATCATCTTCAGGAACATTGAAGTGACCCCTTTCCATTACTTCTTCCACTCTGCTCTTAGAAGGGAGTTCGATTGGGGTGTCAGAATGAGAACTGTCCTCCGAATTTCTCGCACTGAAATCGTTCTCTGTGCTTTCTTTTATTGATACACTTGTAGAAGATTCTGATACATTAGGGTTGTTATGTTTGACTATAGAACGTGAGTCGCCTATGTTGTCTTGTTGGTTGGGTAATTTCGTAGAAATGGAGTCATCAGCCCGCGGCGCGTCTTCGAAATTTACTGAGGAGTATATTATACCTATTTCTGTTGTAGAGTTAACATCGTCTTTCGTAATTATTTCAGTTATACTCCGATTAATATCGGATTTCTCAGTGTCATAGCTGCTGTTTTCAGATTCTAGGCGTTGCTCCATGGTGGATACATCATCTTCAGGAATAGCGAAGTAACCCCTTTCCATTACTTCTTCCACTCTGCTCTTAGAAGGGAGTTCGATTGGGGTGTCAGAACGAGAACTCTCCTCCGAATTTCTCGCACTGAAATCGTTCTCCGTACTTTCTTTTATTGATACACTTGTAGACGATTCTGATACATTAGGTTTGGTATGTTCGACTATAGAACGTGAGTCGCCTATGTTATCTTGTTGGTTGGGTACGTTCGTAGAAATGGAGCCAAAAGCCCGCGTCGTGTCTTCGAAATTTATACCTGGTTTTCCTGTTGAGATAACTTCGTCGAATATTTCAGGCATACTACGATGAATTTCTTTCACTTCAACGTCGTAATTTGCAACGTTTATTGAATCTTTCTGTTTCTCACTGGCGGGGACATCGCCAATAGGAACTGCGAATTGATCCCTTTCCTTTTCTTCTATTATTCCTTTAGAGTTGAGTTCGGTTGTGGTGCCCGACTCATTAATTAATTCGGTATGTTGTTTCCTGTTGTATTGATTGCTGGAAGGAGTCGAGTCTTTATTTTCAATCTCTATTTCTTCGTGTATGTTGAAGTCGTTTGTGGTGTTAGAGTTGGTGCTGGTTTTAGATCTTCTTTCGTTTTCTGAGACACCTGTGGACGTTTCATTCATGTCCCTATTAGTAGATTCATTGTAAATAAGAGGTATGAGCCTCTGAGTAGTTTGTTCCCTCTCGTTTGGAGTGGAATCATTTTGACAGGACGTTATTTTCAATAAAGCGTCTGAAGAATTTGTATCTGTTGTACAATTAAGATCTTGGGCAACGGTGTGCTCTTTGGACGTACTATTATGTTCCTTGGTTATATTTTCGTTAGTTTCTTTTTTCATATTCTGTTCAGGTATTCTCGGTTTTGAAAGATTCCGATTTAAATCTTGAATTTCCTCATTCAGTATATCAAAGAAACGCTCTACTACGCTCGACGTAATGCCTTTATTTCTTTGAAAGCTATTTTCGTTTGCTCTAGATACATCTGCATATTCCTCAACAGAATCCTCGTTTTTACCCAAGTCTGAACGGTACGAAGGATTAGGCGTTGAGTTTTTCTCATCCCTCGTAGAGCTCAAAGATATGCCACTCTTCTTATCAGAGTGGCTCTGTGTTTCGGAAGAAGGTACGAGCTTTTCTTTTCCGACTCGTGAAGATATTGGTGTCCTCTCAAACGTTTCATTTATTAACCTCTTACTTTCTTTAATATCTCCTTCGGTCTCTGGAGATTCAGCAAGTGTATTCTGTTTCCCTGACCTTTCGTTCTCGTTTTCTTCACTGCTTTTGTTGTCATTAGATGCGTTCTTAAAGGAGTCCGAGCTCTGCTGCAATTGCAGTAAGCTTTCTATTTTCTCTTCTTCAGGTACGGGTTTTAATGGTAATTCTATAACGGTGATCGAAGTAGGTTGCTTTCTTGAAAGGGTTCTATTTGAGGCGTCCGTTCCATTAAGGGTTGAATTCTTGCGTTTTGGGTTCCTCCATACCTGGAAGATTCAGTATGAAATAATATTTTAAAAATATTAAAGTTTTATGAATAGTTTCCATTTAAATATAGAACCTTTACAAATAAAACTAAAAGAAAGTATTATGTATTATGTTTGGATTACATCGTTCAATTTGGCAAAAGGGAAAATCACTTTGACCTACCCCTGAATATAGTTTATTAATAAAAAATCATTTTTGACAATTAGCAACAATAATGAAAATATAATTATACCCTTTGTTTTGAATATCGAACAAATACTTTGATATATTCATTACGACAACACTTTTGTAGATCTAGTAGGATAAGAGTTTTATACCAAAAAAGGCTCATTCAATCTTTTCGAAATGATTCTATATGCATTTTAATTTCTGATCCACACGTACCAGTAGCGATTCATAGGCTGAAATTGTGTTGACATGCTATCCACAATTACGTATTCAATGTCAACATCCAACAAGGTCGTGGCAGGGCAGTGGTTAGGACACGCGTTTGCTTGAGGGACCCGAGTTCAAATCTCTTGAATGGTGAAGATTTTTACCGGGTTGTGTCCTATTCAGGGCGATCGTGAGGTTCACTGAGCTTGGTTCACTCAGCACCAAATGAGTACCAATATTTAATGGCTTTATTAACAGTAAATATTGGAGAAATACGCATATGAAGCATGTCGCTTGCCACGGCATCTTCTCCCAATTCCAGAAATATCCAACATCTTCTATGTCCCGTTATCTACAGAAGGACCTGGAAGTGGGGAACACGAAAGCCAAAATAGCAAATTGACAGGAGTCCTAACCTCCTGTAACCCTAAGCAGGTATTCCTGCAGAACGATGTACAAAGGGTAAATAAAATAAATATAAAATATTCAACTCTGCAGCGTCATTGTCTGGGAGGTCCAAGGGTTCCATTCCTGACGGAGGCGGATTTTCGCTCTAGATAGAGAAGGATTTTCCTAATAATGAGCCAAAGTGACAGTTCGCTAAACAAGCGAACATCACATGTAATTCAGAGAAGTATCCCTCCGCCGCGACAGCTGTTCAGCCACGCCTCTTCGTTAAGTGTTTGGTTATGGCTCTAGTGAAGACATTTCTATGCAGAAGTCTGAGTTTCGCCGAGGTATATGCACGTACGCGAGTCCGGGAAATATTTAAATTTAATTACGTATGTTGTAATTGCATGTTAATTACGTATGGTTCGCTTAACCTGCTCTCACAATCAGTAAAAGAAAACTGCCACGAATGTAAATAGAAAGCTGTCAATCACAGCTCGACACACAACAGAACAATAGCTGGAAACACATGCACTAGTACGCATTTCACATGCAAGCCTCAGTTATAAAATAAACATAATATTTATCACACAAAAAGTAAATTCAATGTAATATTTATAGAAAATAATTTTTTTACAGAAGAGCACATAACACTGCACTTCCTAATTTCAGGGACACACATCTACATAATCTTCAGCTATGTTGCCAGCACTAGCTGTCACTTTGGCTCATTCTTAGGGAAATCCTTCTATACACAGGGTGAATCACGTTACTTTAGCACACCTCCTGCAGTTATTAAACTGTTGAAGTTATTGCAATGCAGTTTCACGAAAGTGCATGAGGGAAAGGGGATAATTGATACATGTATTAATTTATATTTTATCACTTGTATTTTATGAGATATGGAGGTAAATTTGTTTTGCAAAGGGAACTATACATAGTTTTTTAGTTTGTCTTGACGAGCGTAAAAAGACTAATCCAATGATATACATATTGTTATATGTTAGATAAGCATTTTTTGAGTAATTTTGATTTGTTTTGTGCTCAGCTTCCCTTGCCCGATTGCGCGTTAGCAGTGGGGGCGCTGCCTGAGCTTGTGTAGCAGATTGTTATCCGTTAAACACAAGTGGCAAAAAACTCAAAATTATTTAAAAAATGCTTATCTAACATATGACAATATGTACTATATCTTTGGATTCGTCTTGAGATTATGCATACCTCGGAGTTGAGGCATTGTGGTCTCTGATAAGTGAGAAGGATTCGACTCGGCCTTAACAGTGTCTATAAAAACTGATCCTGGGGGGCCAGTCACGCAATCTCCTCAAGTATGGAGAGATTACTCTAAGAAAGGATAGCTTTGAAAGCTTCTGCTGGCAGCATAACTGCATATTATATCCATATGTTCAGTTTGTTAATGCGTTCGTTTGCAGTTGGCTCACTTCTAAATGCTTTCGTCACAACCTCTTGCAATGCTTCCGTCAAGCATGTCTTTTTTTCGTTTCCCGATCTGTCAAATTGGTCCCTTCCTATACTAATTTCTCTATAACCGTCACGAAATCTCGCTTAGAACGGCAACCCATGGCGTATGCTAGTGAAGACTTTTGATAAAGATCATGAAACGCCCCACTTCGAATACCAGAACAAGAAAATACACTATGCTTGTTGTCGGACTGCGAAAACCTGTGCGTAAGAGAATCCGTCGAAGAAAAAAGGAGGGATAAGATGCGAAGAGGCTTTAAAACTTAAAATGTTTCTGTAAGTGAAATAACACATAACAATTTGCTGTATTTACATAGTTATACACGCCTCCGAATCAGTCACTGCCATTTCTCCCACGGTTATCTCCTCCACGGGGACCCACCCCCTATACGCGAATACTGCAAAATAGATCTTACCGTGGAGCATGTTCTCTTACACTGTGTTAAGATAAGAGAGAGCCGTCGAAGGCATGACCTTGCTAGCTCCCTTGCGGAGATTCTTAATAATGACGAATCTTCTCTCTGCAAGCTTTTTGCCTTTTTGCGAGAGACTGGCTTGTACAGCCTTATCTGAGAGAAGATGATAATGCCAATTATTGGCTTTTAGCCCGAGATTTTTAACAAACATCTATCTGGCAATTTTCTGCCAAACCCTTGTATTAGGATACGTCCCTTCTCAGTTTTACTTTGCTTTCTATTAAAGATTTTAATTTTTCTTTGTTAGCTTGGAACTGCAATATGCACTGGTCTTAAAATAATTTGATACGGGCGCAAATGACCTTAGCCGTTGAAGCGCCCTTAAACCCAACCAACCAACCATAGTCAGTTATAAATGATGTGGCACTTCACTTTCTTCGCCTTCAGAGTCACTGCTGGTAGGTATCAATATGTAGATCTAACGAATGTCAAGACAACTAATCAATCCATGATTCTGGTACGACAGTTTACTTGACGTAACATATTGCCTGATTATTCCGAGCTATCACCGAGACGAGACAGGACAAACGTACTCATCAGTCCGGTCTGTGACGCCGAGCAGTGCAGACGTTCTGAGGTCGAGCTCTGCTACCGTTACCAGTGCTAGTTTTATAAAGTGTAGTGTTTCCGAGTGAAGTGGAAGCTAAACTACTATCATGTCAGTTGTAAGTGGGGTGTGCGTGCTGGGAAGTGGACCAACTTATTCCTGTGGGCTATCAATAATTGCCGGATTACCAGGTAAATCGCCAACGATTTGTATCGATAAGAGGGCCGAACCTTCGGTCTCCCAAGATGGAGCGAGCCCCCTCCATCGTTATCCGAGGCCATCTCGTCGGCGTTTTTAACTGCTCACCAGTGCGTTCCTATTCCAAACTGCAACGAATTAAATTTAAACATGGTTCAAAATCCTAATTATACTACTGACGCAATCACATCTCCAGAAACAAAAATTCAAGCCTTGGAACATGAAATACTATTTCTACAACAGTCGCAGGAACTTCGACGGCTACTTCAGCAAAATCCTTCTCAAAATCCAAACAGTCCAAAGGACGTCCCAAGTGAGTTACAAAATCCTACCCAAAATAGTGCATCTCATCTAAGTGAAGTTCTTATCAAAGTTATTATAATAGTTCAAAACATAAACGAGGTATGAGCAGTGAAGAAAGTGCCAGTTTGTAAGATTCACCTCCCGTATATAATATTCCCACTGATAACCCGTTTCAAGTTCTCCACGAAGTTACACATAAATATGATAGTATTATTCCGAACCTAGAACCAGCAAAAATACCCGCAATAAATATTAGTAAAACTTCAGGTACCCTAAGAAATTTCAACTCATTTATCTTAGAAATTAAGCAAATAGTAAATAATGAGTTTAGTACTAAAATTAAAAACGACTATGTTTCTATATTTTTCCAAACAATAGAAGACTACAGAAAATACAGAAAACACTGTGCCCTAAATAACATCCATTACTTTACTTATAGGGATCCAACAAAAAGAATACTTTCAGCTATTATTTACGACATACCAACTTCGTGTACTAACGAAGAAATTGAGTTAAATCAATTAGGTCAAACAATCTCAGTAAATACTGTTTACAGACTCTTTGGGAAAAAAGAGAAGCCATAGAAATGTGTGCAGTGGAACTCTTAGTGCTCAGAGTAGGGAGATAGTCAAATTAAGAAAAATAATTCAATAGTGTTGTAAAAGTCAAATTTCGAAACAATTCTCGCCAATTCAATGTAAAAATTGTCAGTTATTTAATCATACACAAGCAAACTGTAAGCTGGAACCAAGATGTGTTAGATGTATAGAAAAACATCATATACAGAGAAGATAGAGCTTCTTTACATGGTGGGGGTGGGGTAGCAATACTAATCAAAAGAAAAATCGAACAATCACAAATATTTGTACATACTTCCAAGGAATTAGAAATAACAGCAATAACGATAAATTTATCAGTCGGAAATTTAACAATAATAGTAGCTTACAAACCCCTAAATAAAAATAATACCTAAAACACCCTGGAACTACTCTTCAATAATAATGATAAAATATTACTAATTGGAGGTATCAATGCAAAACACTAAGCATGGGGATGTAAAACGACTACCCCTCAAGGTATATTATTATTTAATCTAGTAACTACGAATAACTGGACAAAATCTACCCATTATCCATATAATAATACCATTTCTCCAGATATTCTGGACATTGCAGTCTCACAAAATTTAAACTTCCCACTCACACAATACTGCATACTAGCATTAAACTCAGATCACAATCCTGTATTAATTAACTTTAATAATGTTATTCCACAGCGGCAACATTCTAATTCCCTAATTAAAGGAAAAACAAGTTGGAAACTTTTTCAGTCATGTATGCTTCAAACAAATAATTATCCTACTTCTCTCCATACTCCATTTGATGTAGATACTGAAATTTTCAAAATACAAAGAAATATATTACAAGCTATTAAATTATCAACAAAGACAAGTGATAATCCTAACAAATCAGTCACACCTGTCCTACCAAAAGAAATATTCAATTTAATTGCTCTCAAGTATGTAACTAGTAGAAAGTGACAAATCAGTCGAGATCCTGATATTAAAACTACCTTAAATCGCCTTACTCACGAAGTTAAAAATAAACTAGAACAATACAGATTTTCTAAATTTAGAAACTATATATCCCAACTTCAACCTAACTCGGCTTCCCTCTGGTCTACGATTAAAATTATAACAAATGACAAAAACAATTACTCACGTTAAAAAATAATAACAACACATTAGCAACTACTGATTCTGAAAAAGCAGAACTATTGGCAAATGATTTTGAACTTTCCTTTACTAATAATCTCCCTTGTAATATTTCCTTTACCCAAAACATAGTTCAATCATTAGCCAACCCATTTCATACAGTTCCTGAAATAATTAAATTTATTTCCACATCTGAAATTAAATACATAATTTTCAAACTTAAAAACAAGAAATCACCAGGCTTAGATTTAATTCCTAATATTGTAATTAAACATTTACCATATTCCATCCTCAGTTCACTAACAGCTATATATAACGCATGTTTCAGACCCAACTACTTTCCAAACTCCTGGAAAACTGCATTTATCCTGCCAATTCCTAAACCCAACACTGATCAAACTAAACCTGAAAATTTCAGACCAATTAGTTCGCTGCCAGATTTTTAAAAAATCTTTGAAAGAGCAATTTTAACCAGGATTAATGCAATTTTAACCAGGATTAATGCATTTTTAAATCAAAATAATATTCTTTCTAGTAGTCAATTTGGTTTCAGACATAACCATTCTATTACGCATCAATTGTTACGTTTAACAGACTATATAGCCACCAATTTTCCAAAATTACGTCATAATCTTGTTATATTTCTAGATGTAAAAAAAGCATTTGATAAAATCTGGCATGATGGATTACTTTTTAAATTGAGAAATATTGGTTTCCCAAATTACTTACAAAATATAATAAAATCCTTTTTAGTTAATCGAACCCGTCGAGGTGGATTGGTCCACGTCCTGACGGGGGGATACAGAGAGGGCTCTCAAGTATTCCTTTCCTTCACAAGTCGCTTTTCTTCTCCCCATTGTACATTCTCATTCTTCTATACCATCCTAACTCTTTTCTTCTCCCTCTTCTATTTCACTGGCCCCCTCTGTATGCTGAACGCCCACCCATGTGTTTGCCGTGCATGGCGACCCGTGTCGGAGGGAATGTATGTCCTGGCGGTTGAGGGGCCTGTCTATTTCCCAATTACTCTCCTCGTGCTCCTTTTTTTCTTGGCACCCAGGGATACGTGCTCTTACGTATTTTGGGGAACATTCCTTGTAGGTCTCGATACACTTGCTTTGGCTACGGACTCTTCTAGACGGGCGGTCGGGAGCTAACCCACTCCCGATCAACCGGCTTGGACTAGGTCTTGTACTGAACTCCAGGGTGAGCGGGGGGATCCACGGCGGGGCAGCGCTGTGACATCTCCCTACTATACCTCTGTGCCAACCCTGGCACCCCAGTGGGGTGTCTCCTTGTTGGACTCCATGGGGGGTGGGGAGCACGGAGATGAATCGTCTTCTACTCTATGGAGCAGAAAATAAACCCCCCGCCCTCCTCCGCAAGGAAGAGGAGATGTTTTGATAGAATTTATCGATTTGAATAGTTTTTTTCGCAAAAGAAGATGATCGACCGAAGAAGCCCCGTTTCCTCCTCATGGCATGCGCCGAGGAAGGGAAAACTTTTAAAATCATAAGTGCTGTCCGTCTGGCGCGAGCCATTGAAGACGAGTTTGGTAAGCTCCAAGCGGTCGTGCGACAAAGAAATGGTACCATTCTCTTTGAAGCACGCACCGACGAACAAATTGGAAAAATTCAAAAAACGAAGCAGATTGCCGGCATCCAGGTGGTAGTCACGAATCACCCGACTTTGAACTTGTGCAAAGGCGTGGTAAACCACGAGGACTTTGCTTCTGAAAGTGATGAAGATCTGTCGAACTTCTTTGAGAGTTTTGGAGTCACTGAAGTGTATAGGATCACACGGAAGGAGCAGGGGAAATTAATCCCCACTTCGACCCTGATCCTTACATTTGACCGTCCGTCCCTTCCAGAAAAAATAAGTACTGGTTTTTACAACCTCCGTGTGCGACAATATGTTCCGAACCCTTTGCGCTGTTTCAACTGCCAAAGGTTTGGTCATACTCAGCAACGCTGCATGTCGGTTAGCGCAGTATGCGGGAAGTGCGGAACACCAGCGCACGACCTACAACCCTGCGACAGACCACCGCACTGTCTTAACTGTGAAGGCAACCATGCAGCCAATTTCAACCAGTGTCCAATCTATCTCCGTGAAAGGGAAATCCAAAAGATACGAGTGACAGAAAAAGTTTCTTTCCCTGAAGCGAAGCGTCGATTCCAAGCAAGGAATCCAGTAGACATGTCACGATCCTTTTCCAGCACTTTAAAAGCTAGGCCCCCGGTGGTAACCGTGAGCTGCCAAACCCAGTGCAGTCCAGTCTCAGCAGCGCATTTCTCCTGCCAGGTTGCTCCTATAGACTTCCCTGAAGATACGGCCTGTATCCAAGGGGGGAAAGTTATTATACCAACCAAATACAAAATAAACAGCAAAAAACTCCAGCCACCGAAAACTTCTACTGAGCCCCCTATAGAAACAGATTCCAATCAGAAATCGACACCAACTCAAAATTCGTCGCCGATGTCTCGTCCTCCTCCCACTGCCGAGACTCACACCGAAAGATCTTCCAACCCTTCTAGATCTCGGTCACCTGTGTAAAAACACCGGGACATCCCCCTGACACAGGCGACCTTATCCAGCAGCAGTCAGGACGACTCTGCTGTTGATGAGGAGCACCTCAAGAGCTCCTTTTTTACGAAGGTGAGAAAGAAAAAGAAGGCACCAAAGAAATAATAATTTCCTTGAATGGCTCTCTCATGGAACTTGAACGGTTTTCGCATACATTTAGAAGAATTGAAGCTCATACTCTCCCGCCACAGACCATTTATAGTCTGTCTCCAGGAAACTCATCTTCTTCCTAACCACCCCCTCTGCCTGCGCGGATTTCAAACCTATCGGTTTGACCAAGATGCCGGACTTCGTGCTCACGAAGGTGTCGCGGTTCTTATCCGAGACCATCTGTTTTCTGAGGAACATATCGTTCGAACCGACCTTCAAACCGTATGCGTCCGTATATATCTGCCGTCCTTTTCATTGACGGTGTGCAATATATACATTCCTCCTGGCCAAGCCGTGTCACAAGAGGAACTCGAAGAAGTTGTTTCTCAGCTGCCCGCCCCTTTTCTTATTGTGGGTGACTTTAATGCCCACAATCCCGCCTGGGGTAGCACGAGGTCATGTCCCAGAGGTACTATTGTCGAAAATATTATTGACCAGCAGAACCTAATTCTTCTGAACTCTGGGGAAAATACCCATTTTCACACAGCGTCAAACACTTTCTCGTCAATAGATCTGGCACTCTGCAGTCCATCTCTATCTACCATCTTAGAGTGGACTGTTCTTAATGACTTACATGGGAGTGACCACTTTCCTACCATGGTACGCCTCAATATTCCTAGTTTAGACGCTACCCGTTCACCTCGCTGGGTAATCCATCGAGCTGACTGGAATACATTCAGTGAGGAAATAAACATTCCAGAGAACCGTTCAAGTAACGTCGATGCTTTAGTCGCCCAATTCACTGACGCCGTTCTTCGCGCAGCCACCATTGCAATCCCGAAGTCTGCGTGCTGTCTACGACACATCCCTGTGCCTTGGTGGAATAAGGACTGCTCTAGAGTGGTCAGCGCTCGAAGAAAGGCACATGCACGTCTTAGACATTATCCAACTGTGGACAACCTTATTGAATACAAAAGATGTAGGGCGAGGGCAAGGAGAATAATTGTAGAGAGCAAAAAGGAATCGTGGAGAGCATACGTCTCCTCTCTGAACTGCCACACGCCACCACGCCTGGTATGGAGAAGAATCCGCCAGATAAAAGGACACTCTTCTCCAAACACGGTGCCATGTCTTCTCAAAAATGGTGAAATGATCACTTCTCCAGATGAGATAGTAGAAGAACTTGCCACGTACTATGAACAGATGTCAAGCTCGGCGAACTACGCTCCTGATTTTCTCTTGATCAAAGAGAGGATGGAGTGCCGTCCGCTGGAATTCTCCTCCAGAGAGACTGCCGATTACAACATCCCTTTTTCCATGTCGGAATTGCGCTGCGCTCTTGCATTGGCGAAAAGAACTGCCCCAGGTCCTGATGGGATACATAATCTAATGCTACATCTTCCTGATGAGGCAATGCAATTCCTTCTCCTCTTGTTTAATCGTATCTGGAAAGAGCACACCATTCCTGTTCAATGGCGAGAAGACATAGTCATTCCAGCTTTGAAGGACGGAAAAGATCGGTCGTTGCCATCGAGCTACCGACCACTCGCTCTCACCAGCTGCCTGTGCAAAGTATTGGAACGGATGGTAAGACAGCGCTTGGTCTGGACCCTGGAGCGCAGAAACCTGCTCACACCAATCCAGTGCGGCTTCAGGAAACACCGGTCAACCTTGGACCATCTTGTCACTTTGGCAACCGAAATATCAACCTCTTTCGTCCTGAGGCAACACCTTGTGGCCGTACTATTTGACATAGAGAAGGCCTACGACACCACCTGGAAGTATGGCATTTTGCGAACCCTGCACTCGTGGGGATTAAGGGGGAAGCTCCCCTTATTCCTCGAAAATTTTTTATCGAACAGATCATTCCGAGTTCGCATTGGTGACAAACTGTCTAGCAGTCACCCTCTCGAAAACGGCATTCCCCAAGGGTCGGTGCTAAGTGTCACTCTGTTTGCCATTGCCATAAACAGTATATCGTCGGTCGTGCGAGAACCAGTAAAGGCATTGCTGTTTGTGGACGATTTTGCCATCTATTGTTCGTCCAGTAGCATCAGTGTGATCCAGAGGCAACTCCAACTGGTGCTCAACAAGCTCCATGAATGGAGCTTGTCAACAGGTTTTAAATTCTCGCCTAGTAAATCTACTGGTGTACACTTCTGCCGAATATATCACTTGCACAGCGATCCAGTTCTCTACCTGGGAGGGAATCCGCTTTCATTCGCCGACTCTGCCAGGTTCTTGGGACTTACGTTTGACAAGTCCCTAACGTGGCGTGCTCACATCCGCACACTAAAATCGATATGCGTCTCCCCCCTCAATCTTCTTCGACTGCTGAGTGGTACGTCTTGGGGAGCCGACCGCACTACCCTATTGCGGTTATATAAATCACTCATCCGCTCAGTTTTGGATTACGGTAGTGAAGTGTATGGTTCGGCAGCCCCTTCCACTCTTCGGCCCATTAACACCATTCACCATGCTGGTATCCGCCTTGCAACAGGTGCATACCGCACCAGCCGAATTGAGTGCATTCTAGCTGACGCTGGGGAGCCATCCCTGGAAAGAAGGCGAGCTATTCTATTATCGTCCTATGGAGCTAAAAGGCCGAGCGGCGAAATCAGAGACCCGTAGGATACACATTGACATCCCTGCTGTACCATTGTCGGATGTTAAGGCTTCGTTGAAACGATCCGTACTTAGAGCGTGGCAAACAGAGTGGCACAATACTACTTTTAAACTTAGCGCGATTAAGAATTCCGTAAATCCTTGGCGCTCCTCATCCCGCTTCTGTAGGCGCGAGGAAGTAATTTTAACCCGCCTTCGTATTGGACACTGCCACTTTTCCCATAGTTTCCTCCTTCGAGGGGAAAGTCCTCCCATCTGTGACACATGCCAGACGGTTCTTTCTGTGGAACACGTCCTGCTGCATTGCACAAAATTCGATGACAGCCGACGAAAGAATAGCCTGGGCAACTCGCTACGGGAGGTGCTTGGGGACGACGATTCTGCACTCTCAAAACTCTTTTGTTTTTTGAGAGAAAGTGGAATACGTAATTTTATTTGAGTGACATGGACAATATTTTATATAGTTTGTTTTGTGGCCCCTTTACAGCCAGTTTTACATTTTATGATAAATTTTACGAGTATGTTATATTTTCCTTCTGCCTTATTTAGTCGTACACTATTGCGGGATTCATGCCCTTTTTAAGTAATGTTCATGCTTTTAATTAGCGGGTAAGTTGCTTTTGCAAACTTACTTAATCTACCCTTTTAAATACTTTGACATGGGCGCCAATGACCTTGGCAGTTGAAGCGCCCTTTAAACACCAAGTAATCAATCAATCAGTTAATCGAAGATTCAAAGTTAAAATAAATAACACTCTCTCAACTGATCACAATATACAAGCTGGACTTCCCCAAGGATCTCCTTTATCACCTATGCTTTTTAATGTTTTTATTTTTGATATGCCTTACCTCTTAGATTCAGATATTGCCTTATTTACGGACGACCCTGCAATATTTACCACTCATAGTGATCTTCTTTTAGGTAGAGACAATCTCCAAAATGACCTAAATCTCCTGTCTTGGTTCAATGATTGGCAAATAAAAATAAATCACCAAAAATCTCAAGCTAAAATTTTCTCCTTAAAACGGATTCTTCCCACATATCCCTTAATAATTAATAACCATGCAGTTAAATGGCTTCCAAATGACACTCCTGTTCAATATCTTGGACTTCAAATAGATACAAAATTAACCTGAAAAAACCACATAACATCAATAGATAATAACACACATGAAAATATTAAAATTGTATCCATTCATAAATATAAAATCAAAATTATCAATAGACTTAGCATTAATAATATTTAAATACATTATACGACCATCACTGACCTACGCCTGCCCAATTTGGGGAGGTGCTGCTAAAAGCAACCTTCAAAAACTGGAAGTACCGCAAAATAAATTTTTAAGAAAAGTTTTAAAAGCTCCACGGTATATCAGAAATGATCAAATTTTAAAAGAATTATCTCTAGAACCTCTGAAAACTTGGATTTTAAAACTTTCTTCTAATTTCTACTCTTCTCTTTCATCTTGCCCAGCCACTTCTTTGTACACTCTAGGTAAAAATCAGTCAATCTTTTTCCACGAATAAAATCAAGATATTCTAAAGACCTACTACACCCTCCTTAATTAGCTGTAAAGCAGGTTTCAACATTTCTAAATTAAATATTTATGTTTTTAATCCAAATATTGTAAGTATTTTTCTGAAGGACCCTTCCTGGGTATCCTTAGTTGTTATTGTCTTATATTGTTAATATTACTATCTTCAAGCATTGTACATGTATGATGAAATGTACTTAAAACAAAATTGTATGCACTATGTATCATAAAAACCCTTGAAAGACATAATAATGTCGAACAAGGATAATAAAAACTATTAAAAAAAATAAACGTACTCATAGGATGTGAAGGCATCGGTGTTGTTGATGCGTCGTTGTTGACGCAACGTGTCTCTTAACCCTTGTTGGGCATTGAGCGCTTTTGTTGGAGTAATCCTCCGTTACCACGTAATTACTATCATTACTGTTTGAGTAATTACTGTATTTCTCGAGTCTCGTCACGTCGCAGTCAGTCAGTGCCTTTTATCCCTTCGGCCAGGGGCTCGACGCCGTTAGATCCCGGGGTTCCTAGCCGGTCGCCCCACCAGGAACCCGCGAGTCTCGAATTCGCTTAACCTTCGTGACTTCACGGAGCGTAGTAAACGAATTCGGCTAGCGCCGCCGGCAAGAAAATTAGTTACAATACAAGGAAATTCACTCGAGACATTTAAGTATTGAACTGACCTTCTTGTACACTTTGATGAGGCGAATCCTCCGTGGGCGTTTTCGCTTCGCGGTACGAGTGGAGTTGACGGCAGGCGTCGACTGGCGCGGTGGCGGAGGCGACGTTGGTTTCGGTGAGACATTGTACCGAGGATCGGCAGCAAACTCCCTCGCGGCCGACGTCGGCGACGCCGCTGCATGCGCAAGCGAGGGCTGTGCAGGTAGGAGTTGTGGCGTAGGAGCGGGAGAATGTTGGGAGCATAGCGAGTACAAAATTAGCGACAAAACTCGAATGTGTAGGAGTGTCTCATCGAGGGAAAATCGCACATCCATGTAAAGTTGGAGAGTGATTTGTTTTTTTTTTTATCAGAACTTCTAATTGCGATCAGTTAATCTGAGACACATCCTGAGCTAGACTTACGTGGTCGATGTAGGAACCCAAATGTCATTTGCTTTTTCTACCAACCTGCTCCGGTTTCCCTTACTATTCTTTTGGTGAACGTATTACAGCACGTAAATTATTACAAGTCATGTATCTTAGAGTCAATATAATTGACAATAAAAATTAACAAGGAAACTGTATAGTTTGTGATAAATATTAATATGCTGAAACATGCATTTGCCTGAGGATGAGTCAAGAAAATTCATTCAAACGAGTATCCTTCAAAACACATCATGGACGAATGTAGAACAGGGAGTAAATAAACTTAATAAAAGTAGAAGGCTTTTAATACTAATGGTGTTAGAAAAAAATCCTACCGTTAAATTGATAACATTTTGCAAATATTGCATAAAATATATTTGAATACTATGTACTTACAGGTAGTGATATTTACTTCTTCAAACTTTCTCGGGGATCTTTCTGAACTATCCTGCAACAAAAAAATCCGTCAACCACCTGAGTATCACTGTGCCATAACATTTTGGGGCACGCAGGGATGGTGGCAGTAATAATAACACTGTTCAACAAAAATGCACTTGGAAATTCTTTCCTTTCTCAAAATAGCAAAAATGCCGTAATTTTCTGTTCAGAGAAATGAATTTAACATCAGATTTTTTGTTAGTTCTAGTTTTTAAGATATACTAATTTCAAGTAGCAATATTAAAATATACTTCTGAATTCTTTATTTTCTGAAAAGAGCTAAAGTCCTCTAATTTTGAGTCTAATTTTGAGTTGGAAAAAGAAACACAGGAAGACACAAGATGAGATGGTGCAGCGAACTGCAAAGAAGAAGGAATGCAGTGGACACGAGCGGCACAGGATAAGTGATGGTGGAGAAGAAGAGCAGAAAGCATAAAGTGAAAACGAAAAATCAGGGTTAACAAGGCAACATTGAAAGTGAACTTACAAAAATGACATGTGAGTGAGAGAACTAATAGAAGTAAAGTGAGAACTCAATAGAGACAAAATAGTGAGTTATGTAAGTTTGTATTCTAAGTACTGACAAGTGTATAAGTGTAAAGGTGAGGACAAACAGAAGAAAAGTGAGAACTTTACGGTCAAAAATAATGTGTTAAGTTTGTATCCTAAATGATGTCAAGTGTTCTACCTTGAAGCAGGGAAAAAGTAAACAACAATCATCCGAAGTAGCTCATCTAATGAGTGTAAATAGCTAACCCTGTTTTGATACAGGAGGACTTTGCCCGAAAGGGATTAGTACAGGCTTTTATTTATTTATTTATTTTTGAGCTGAGAATAATGAACGTGATATTAGATATTGACTATTAGGCCTAACTCTGTTTTAATTGCTTTTCTATCCTCAAATAAAAGGACTAACTCACGTGAACGTCTCTTTTTGCTCGTCACTTATTCTCATTTTCTGAGTCTGACTTATTCTAATGACATAGCTCTCCATGTTCGTCACTCTCCGCAGTTGTCAGGGAAAATGTCCAGGTGAAAAGGTAGGAAATGGATTTTGTGACATGTTGGAGGCTAAACGATAGTTTTCACAATCGCAACGGGCCATTCACATCTTTAAATGCTTTCCATGCTGCTTTCTCATGGCCCTGGAGAACTTCATGAAAGTTTGTATCTTTCAGAAATTGGCGATTCTGCGGGCCAATGAAGAAAACTTTTTGCAATTTAGTATCGCTGATATGTAGAAATAGTTCTCTGAGTTTCTGAAAAGTTTCTCCGCCCAGAACTCTCCCCTTTACAAGTTTCTCATTAATCCAATTTTTATATGTAGAGGGGGCAAAATAATTTTCCTTTCTTTACCAGAGGATCCAGCTGGTCATTCTTCTCTCAACCAGAGATGTTTCCTTGGACCTTTTCCATGTTGTGAGATGCAGAATGCAATAGTAGTGATGTGGTGAATGTGGTTGCCCAGAACTTGTCCAGATCTTTGCATTCCAAAATAGAGGTGATATGCTGACTTTATGATGGGAGTAATTCGACGTTTCTGTAAAGCAAATGTCACTTCACCACACACATGACAAAAATTGTCAGGAGAGTTTGACAATTATGAGGCATCCTGAATTCTAAGTAACCTGAAGTACAAACAAAACTAAAAGAAACACAATATAATGTAATACTCACTACTAGCTACACAGTTCGACATAAGCTGTATCTAAGAACCAAAGCTAACTGAAAGTTTTAAATGTCATTTTCGTTTTCTCCATTTTCAAATGAATCAAAAATGGCTATTTTCACGCCAGAAAGATGTTCACTGTTTATCAAAGTAATTGTTTACATTATTGACGCACAGCAAAGTAATTTACTTGGAATTTATTCAGTGGTCCATTAAATTGTCCAGGACTTACAAAAATAATTATTAATAACGACTTTTATGTCTCAGGAATCACCTTATCTAAAAATGTTTTCTTAACAGGATGTTCAGAAGAATGTAATGCATATTTTTATTAAGACATGTGGCAGTAATTCACATGACAAAATTAGGTAGACCTAGGTATTAATTTTTCTCTCGAAGGGATACAACTGTTCTCTTAATCAAGAGACAACTACAGTATATAACTACAGGTTCACTGTATTAAAGGGCTGAAGATGAAATGTTTGGATGTTCTCTAATCCTAACTTTATATATTTTTTCAATTCTTCGGTTTCCTAATAGTAGAACCGAAATATTACTTTAAGAATATTGCATAAGAGTAAAACCTCGTCCTAAATGGAAATTTTCATTAAAAAATCTTGAGCCGTTTTAAAGAAGATATTGTTTAAGCGTTACTTAATACTAAATTAATAATAAATTGAATCACTTTTTCATAGAAAATGTTTGAGTTTTCGGGAAACTTTATTCAAAGTCTTTTAAAGCACTTTAACTCACAAATGTAATGGTGTTTACAAATCGCTGGAAGTGTGCACATTAACGGCGTGAGAGATATTTAAAAAATATTTTGAAAACAAAAAAAATACACTAAAATAAATTTTATTTCATAGTAAACAGTTCCATTAGCACTACCCGTTGGAAAAGTTACAAGAAAAAATTTGGAGTCATTTTTGAGAAAATGACGTTTGAGCTGACTCTTGCGGTTCCTTTGCACAGTTTCAAGATGGCGGTGCGCGCTGCGCCGTGGCTCACTGAAGATCAGAGGAGGCGCCCTCTTGCTTTCCTTTCTGTGTATATCTATTCTGTCTCCATGCCCCGAGCGAGCTTCGGATCTGTGACCGTTCAGACAAGTGGCAGTTACGGCCATTCCGTCTCAGCGATCCGGCTCTCCTCTCTTTCTCAGTTTGTCACGCTATGTGACCAACACTAGCGCCTACATTATTCCAAGAATTCTTATCAAAATTGTCATTCCATGCTCTTTCCAGACAGTCCCTGCGAATTAGAAACGAATTCTTTATATGTTGGGGTATTTACACTAATACTCTGGTATATTTTCAAAACTTTCATAAAAATGGATCTAATTTTTTGTACATTTCTGAAAATGTACACTTATTAATACAAATAATAGTGAAATACATTTATAAAGATGACATAGGTCAGATTTTCACTTCTAAGTGTGAATTTTCGAAAATTGAAAAATTTTGGAACGTTTGGACTCCATCTTTCGACTATTATTGAAAATAGAGATTTTTCTTCAAATGAAATTTATTCTCCGCAATTAGTTCTCTAATGTCATTTATATTTTTTGAAAATATTAGTAATTTTTGCGCAACATTTGGGGTGAAATGTGGGCAATGTTGAACACAAGATGTTTTTTCAAAAATGGCACCAAATATTTATTTTTTTTGTATGGATAAATTAATGAACTGAATAATATTCATAAAGGAAATTTTAATTTTTCACGTCATTAATATTTACATACGGACGCTTTTATACATTATTGCATTTATGGATAAGTGATTTAAATGATTTTTTATGAATTTTCTCAAAAACTTTTCTGTGGAAATGAACTGAAAATTGTGTATTTTTGGAAATGCTCAAACGATATTTACTTGAAAATTCCTCCAAGTTTTGATTGAAAATTTGTATATACGACCAGGTTTTATTCTTCGATGATATCCACATTCGATTCTATTAGTGTACCTGAAATTGAGATATCCTGAAAAAAATATCTTTCATTCGTCGATAGATACCAGCTGGAAGAGGACGGTGCAAAACCTTAAGTGTAGCTGAGTCTAAAAGAATTAGGAAAATAAATAGTAAGAGTGCCATTCTGTCATACCATTAGTTTCACCTGAAAATGGATTTCAATTTTAAAAATGGCAATTCACTGTCGGTACTACTTAATTCCCAAAATTTACGTTATTGCCATATTCTTCGTCAGTAGTATGAAATCACCTTATTGCGCTTCATTTTTGTTTTAACAATCCGACATTAAAATAGCTTCTCTGTTGAGTGCCTAGTTATACGGAGATAACTGGGAATGAGAAAAGTGACAAGGCAGCAAAGCCGGCCACTAGGAGGGCTGATATAGCAAAATTGGCAAATGAAAGGAACAAAGTTTCTTTCTTAGGAAACTGTTCCTCTACGTTATCAATTCAAAATGACTACGTATGTAACGTATTGGTTTGTTCCTGCCTAGCAACATGAAACTATTGTTGAGGAACATAAAAATAATCAGAATTCTTTGAGAGGTCGAGATAAGCAGACCCACTTGCAAGATCCATGAGGCTGTGGCTGCGGATAGTTTATGAATTTATGTAGTGGAGCACAAATAATAAAAGTGTTGTTCAGAAATATATTTCATTTCTGGAAAATAGTTCACTGGTAATCAGCTGGCCCATGACTGGCCTTGGCAGCGCTGAAGATTGCGACGCCACAGTCGTGTCGTAAAATTGCAATACCAGTTCCCGACATAAAATCTAAAACTATTGTACTTACATTATTGAACTTATTTAGTAGGATAGGATTTTTGGAGGAAGTTCAAAGTGATTTGGGCACATTTATTCGTATCGATCAAATCACAATAGTTTTACAAATAATTAAAGATACCGGACATACGATAAAACCGAGTAAGTGCAAATTTGCTCAAGAAAAGGTACAATATCTTGAAAACATGGTAGGACAAGGGGAATTGTTACCATTAGAGGCAAAAATAAAGGCGATATTAGATTTTCCACAACCCCAATCAAAAACAGAAATAAGGTGGTTAATAGGAATATTATCGTAATATCAAAGGTATCTGCCTAATATTTCAGAAACGTTAAGACCTTTCACATCCTTGATCAAAGGTAAAGAAAAGAAAGGAAAAGTAATTTGGAATGAAAATTGCGAAAATTCATTCAATAAAATAAAGAAAATGTTAACAACCAAACCAATTCTACTAGCACCAAATTTTGACAAACCATTCATCATTTTAACAGATACTTCTAATTACGGCATAGAAGTAATTCTTTGTCAAGAAGACGAAACGAGAGAAGAGCATCCCATTGTATATCTTAGCAGACAGCTAAACAGTTAAATAAATCAGAAAAATTTTTGCTGTTATTGAAAAGGAATGTTTGGCAATATATTGAGCAATAACTAAATTAAAATATTATTTAGACGGGATGATTCCTTTCAAAATTGTTACGGATCATAAGCCTCTGGTTTATTTAAAACGTAAAATGTCTGTTAACTCCAGAATAACCAGATAGATTCTTAGTATCCAAGATTATGGCTTTGAAATAAGATTTAGCAAAGGAAAGAAACATACAAATGTTGATTTTCAAGCAGAGCTTTGCCAGAGTAAAATTATATAATTTCAGCACGAAATCTGGTGACTCAATAAGTCAAAAAGTGTTGTAAATAGTGTAAATAATTCAAATGTGAATTATTTTGTATTAATTATTGTTGCATCGATATCTCTCCAACAAAACTCTTGAAGGGTTGGAGGAGTCTGTAACGGAGTGGTGTCCTGGCAACATGAGACGTTGTTTAGGAACATAAAAATAAATAACCAGAATTCTTTGAGAGGTCGAGGTAAGCAAACCTGTTTGGAAGATCACGAGCCTGTGGCTGCGAATAGTTTATGAATTATGTACAGGAGCACAAATAATAAAAGTGTAGTTCAGATATTTAATTTCTGGAAAATAGATGACTGGTAGTCAGCTGGGCCATGACTGATCTTGGCAGCGCTAAGGATTGTGACGCTACACGCACTATTTTTTTCAAAATATTCCTACTTTGCACGTAATTTTTAGGTCACATTACACAACTTTTCGTAACACAAACATTAGATTCGTAGCACTAGTAAGAGTTTCCCCAAAAAAAGGTAGCGCATTTTTTCTTCAAACTTTTTAGGAGGATAGACCATGATACATCGTTTTATACTGTAAGCTCAATTTTAATTAAACTATTTGAATGATTAAAAATTAGTTTTTTGTGGGCTTGTCTTATCTTTCACGCTTTATTTGTGGAAAGTTTTTAAAAGATTATTGAAGTATTCGTATGGTAAAAGTTTCTGTTGGAATGTTTTGTAGTCCTTAGGAGCGCGAAAAATACGTGTTTGCCATGAAAATGTGAGGTCAGATGGTGCACAAGGAAAATGAAGAGATCTTCATTCACTTTTATTATGAACACTTATTTGTAAGAATTTGACGCTCTATTAGGTAACTTTAATACTTCGTTGTCATGTTATTCTCGATTTTTCCAGCTTAGAATAGAAGATAACACTGGTTTATGAATTTGGCAACTATTTGGCTAGTGATTAGAATGATCCTGCGTACGACTCATTTTATTTAGTACGTTTTCATGATTTTAAAATGTGCAGATGGATTCAAATGTACCGAAGACGATTGTAAAGGATATGAAACATTTTAAATGATGTGACAAAATGAAACGTGTCTACACTTCCGTCTTCATTGCTTTAATGGAGATTTTAAATAAGGTCGTAATTTTTTATTGCTCCATTTCGATTTGTGTAATGTGTAGGAGCGAAAGAGAATTCGCGTGAATTGCCTAAAATATTTTTGTGTTCACCTTCAACGGTGTAACTTATGGGGAATTCATTAACCCCCAAAGAATTTGTTTTTCCTGGGCCGATAAATTTATGGGAGTAGGCCTGAAAATTTTCTAGTACCACTTGCAGGATGTACAATGTTACCTCATGTTGAGGCAAATAGTGGTCTAGAATATTCTGGAAAAACTCTAGGAAAAATATTTTTTTGCAGGTCGGGGAGTTCAAGGGGCCTGTAGTGGTGAAACGATATACATTAATTACTGCCTTTATGGCGTAACGTGAATCCTTAGGATATAATTAATAATATTGTGAATAGTCTAAATCAACATAATTATAAAATGAAATATATAACTTTTACTTTCTCGCCATACTACGTACTCGTACATAGTAAAGTGATAGAATTTTAAAGCTGCAGAAAAATCGATTTTTGACAGAAAACTCCGTATTGTGGGGCCCTGGTGTCGATGTGTAGTCAGATACCACGTTTTGTGGGCTCTGGATATCGAAACACCGATTGGCGGCAAATCGTCTGTCAGTTTGTCCATCCGTCTGTGATCAACACTAAAGCCTAAACCATTCGTAATCTTTCTCCAAAATTGATATTTCCCAATCCACGTAAATGAACTCTAGTCTCTGAGAGTTTTAAAATAATATTTTGATTTTGGGCAATATTTTACTTGAAGCCTAAACATTTTCAAAATTTACTCAAAAATATCTCTAAATATTTTTATTAGACTCTATTATCGTGTAGTGTAAATGACGCTCAGAAAATAGCCAAGGTCTTATTTTCGTTGAGATCTCTTTCGAAAATTGCAAAAAATCAATTTTTTCGGCAACTTCCTACCACCAGAATATCAAAGGTAGATATTTTTCATTGATGAAATCTGAAGTTTAAAGACGCATCTTCAAATAAGGTCACGAACAATTTTCGTCTAACTGTGCGTGAAATAAGGCAATTTTTAAACTATTATTTTCTCAAAAAGAGCCCGGAAATTTTTCTTTAATTTTTTCCTCGTATGTATAAAAAGACGTTAAAAATTATACTAGTCTCAATTTCGCATTTTTATTTTCAAAAATTTCAAAAAACTACAATATTGATGACAGATTTTTTCTAGAATGCATACGTTCTAAAAATATATTTTTAAATAAGACCATGTCTGTTTTCTGTTTTTTCAAAATCAATAAGAACAAACAAGTTATTGCAATTTATAAAAAAAAGCTCAAAAACTACTCAATGTTTCTTTAAAATTTTCCCTCTAGTAGAGTAAAAGACGTTTAAAATTGGTGCCAGCCTCATTTTCGAGGAGAACCTGATTAATAATTATTTAAAAATTTTTAATAGCTGCAGCGACAAAAGGACCCAGGCTGGGGGGAGGACGTATGCCATTACAACGTATCTCGGTTCTTAGATGACTAATCGGAGGCACACCGGAGTTGTAAGGCATGAATTCTCTGAATTTTAGGAAATTGCAAAAGTTGTAAATAAAGCAAGAAGGTATGTGCTGTTATAATACTTTAGTTTAAAAACGTACTTCTATCGGTTCTCTTTTATGTAGCTGTTTCCAAAGACGGACGAGCGTCGCGATTCTACGATGTTTAGATCTTCTTTTTATTATGAATTTTCATACTAGCACAAAGTAACATTTTCGACATGAAGTATTCGCCAGAGCCATCCGGAAAAATTATTTAAATTGGGGTTAGGGATCAATTAAAGAAATGAAATCTGAAAATTCACGTGAGAATTAGTTGTGAAACATAAAAATAATTTTTAACAAGTCTGTTTTATGTGATTGCATGTTTTGTGTGAAATAAAGTATAAAATTGTGGATAATTGAGAAAAATGATATTAGGTTTAAATGGGATACGTAGATATTGTACATTCAAAATTACTTTTACATTCATACGAATAACGTCTCATGACTACAAGAAGCGTTTAGAAAGATAATACCAAAGCTTTTATTTATGAACAACTTTTTTTGAACATTACTTCAATGAGAAATGAATTATTCTCTCTTAGCGAGGAGTGCTTGACTCTCGTTGAACAAAATACTTTCTTTTATACTTCATACAATGAATTTGCATTCTAATGCCATTCACCGGAGACATAGTCCTGCGGTGTCGAATTGAAGGTGCCGTTACAGGCATTCTCGAGGTTGCTGGCAGATGAGCTGCCTCGTAATTGATTGTCTCCCGCCCATCATGCAGATGTTATGTTTTATAAACTCCAAGGTCTGCACGTGTGAGTACGCACGAACGCTCTCGCTTATTGACATTTGTTATCCACGACGCAGGAAGCATTGGGGTGTAGCAGTGCACGTAATGTTAGAGCCGTAACTTGCCCAGACGTTGCATCGACCTACAGAGATAAAGGCGTCAATCTTGACTCTTTCCGATCTTCGACATTATTCATTTTAATGTGGCGCAGATAATTCGTTTTATGAAGCCTTCTTTTAATGCACGTAGAACCAGGATGTGATTAAGTCCAGCTATTGCTTACTCACGAATAATTTGATTACGTTCTTTTAATAGCAGGTTCTAAATGTGGGTAGTTGTCTTACTCGCTTGACTTTGCATCACAATAATGTTCTGCTCCTAAGGAGGTTTACAAAGCAATGAATTGCCATTTAATACATTTTAAATGATTTTTTTAAAATTTGGTTAGCAATAAATATTTTTGTAGGTAGTGTAAATGTAGTCAAGGGTCGTCCGTAAATTACGTAACTTTAAAGAGGGTAAAGGGGAATGATGCAGCTTTTCGCTGTGTTACGTTGGGGTAGGGAGGTGTTAGTTTAGTGTTATGTAACGCTAATATTAATTTTATTTTTTACTGATACGTTATAGCTTGCTATTGTCTTAGATACGGAGCTCGATATACATTGCATAACTTACCTGGATCGAAATTGAATGATCTACATGTTATTGTATGGAGGGAAATATGAGAGGGAATTAGGAAAGGGAATTATGGGAGGGAAATATGAAAAGACAGGGTCAAAATAACTAGTTAATTGGTAAATAAGTAAATCTGAATCAATAAAATATGGTAAAAGTAAAACTACCAATTGGTTCTCCACGGTAACGTATTGAATTGAATCGATGCCTTATTTTACGTGGCGAGACTCAGGCCATGAGGCCTGCTCTTCCGTCTGACCACGCAAATTTCGCTATGCTCCTTTCACCAACTAGGGGAGGAAGAAAGTATTACTTGGGTGACGAAACAGGCAATTTGAATTTGGCTCAGAGACTTAATTTATGCTTGAGGATATTTTATATTCAATAAATTTACTAACATGGGACGGCCGGCTTTACTTCCCCTACAAGCAACCGGTTAACCAGTATGTTAACTGGTTCCAATGAGCTCGGGCAACAAAAAGCTGTCGGGCCAAAGACCCTCGAGCATTTTATTGCCGCTCGACTATTAAAAAACTTATAACGCCCTTGGTGCATAAATAACAATATTATATCTCAAGATTTGCTGAAATAATTACTTTTATTCAGTCGTGAACTAAAACATTAAAATATTTTCAAATTAAACTGTTAAAAACATTTATAAATTAAAAAACGTAATATTCTTTTACGAATCATTTTATTAGATTAATAGAAAATATAACTAGAGTGGTGCTGGAAAAAGCTCATAGCATTTTAATTTCGGTTGAAAAATAATATTTCATTGTGTACTACTTGCTCAACAGTTATTGAAATTAAACTCGATGTTTCAATCAAATGTCTGGAGTTATGGACTCGTTAAGTCAGAAAATCTGCAAGGTAATGTAACACGAATAAAAAAACAAGAGAAACGTGACTGTAATATGTATGTTCATTCTCGAATAATTGCGAAGAATCCCATCCCTCGAAAAGTACTGGTATACATTACCATCATAAGTGTGATTTCTCCTCTGAATCTAAATGCTTCATTTACTTCATGTACTTGCAACGTGTATCGATCTAGTTTAATGTGTACAATAATTGTTAAAAGCTCGAAGCTTTTGTACGTAATTCACTTTCACTTTCTCGTTACAGGGTAAAGAGAAAGTTATATAATGATGGACAAAAAAAAAAACGGCGAATTTTCGGCAGAGAACATTCTTATTACAGGAACCTGGTAAAGAAAAAGTGGATAAATCCAGTCGGTAAATTTAGGGGGAAAATCCTCTATCACGTGGTGTTGCCAGAATCCATGTTTTGTTGGTCCTTGATACCAAACAATCGAATGAAAACAAAATGTCTCTGAATCTCTCTGTATGTCTGTCTCTGTCTGTTTCTGTTTGTGTCTGTGTGTCTGTGTCTGTGTGTCTGTGTCTGTGTGTCTATGTCTGTGTGTCTGTGTGTCTGTGTGTGCTGTGTGTCTGTGTGTCTGTGTCTGTCTGTGTCTGTGTCTGTGTGTCTGTGTCTGTGTGTCTGTGTCTGTGTGTCTGTGTGTCTGTGTGTCTGTGTGTCTGTGTGTCTGTGTGTCTGTGTGTCTGTGTCTGTGTGTCTGTGTGTCTGTGTGTCTGTGTGTCTGTGTCTGTGTGTCTGTGTGTCTGTGTGTCTGTGTGTGTCTGTGTGTCTGTGTGTCTGTGTCTGTGTGTCTGTGTCTGTGTCTGTGTCTGTGTGTCTGTTTCTGTGTCTGTGTGTCTGTGTCTGTGTGTGTCTGTTTCTGTGTCTGTGTGTCTGTGTCTGTGTGTGTCTGTTTCTGTGTCTGTGTGTGTCTTTCTGTGTCTGTGTGTCTGTGTCTGTGTGTGTCTGTTTCTGTGTCTGTGTGTCTGTGTCTGTGTGTGTCTGTTTCTGTGTCTGTGTGTGTCTGTGTCTGTGTCTGTTCCTGTATCTGTGTCTGTGTCTGTGTCTGTGTCTGTTCCTGTATCTGTGTCTGTTCCTGTATCTGTGTCTGTTCCTGTATCTGTGTCTGTTCCTGTATCTGTGTGTCTGTGTCTGTGTGTGTCTGTGTGTGTCTGTGTGTGTCTGTTTGCTCTGTTTCTGTTTCTGTTTCTGTGTCTGTGTTCCTGTGTCTGTGTCTGTGTCTGTGTCTGTTTCTGTTTCTGTGTCTGTAGTCTGTGTCTGTGTCTGTGTCTGTGTCTGTGTTCCTGTTTCTGTGTCTGTTTCTGTGTCTGTTTCTGTGTCTGTGTCTGTGTCTGTTTCTGTGTCTGTGTCTGTTCCTGTGTCTGTGTCTGTTCCTGTATCTGTGTCTGTTCCTGTATCTGTGTCTGTTCCTGTATCTGTGTCTGTTCCTGTATCTGTGTCTGTTCCTGTATCTGTGTCTGTTCCTGTATCTGTGTCTGTTCCTGTATCTGTGTCTGTTCCTGTATCTGTGTCTGTTCCTGTATCTGTGTCTGTTCCTGTATCTGTGTCTGTTCCTGTATCTGTGTCTGTTCCTGTATCTGTGTCTGTTCCCGTATTCGTGTCTGTTCCTGTATTCGTGTCTGTTCCGTATCTGCGTTCGTTCCTGTATCTGTGTCTGTGTCTGTGTGTGTCTGTTTCTGTGTCTGTGTCTGTGTCTGTGTCTGTGTCTGTTCCTGTATCTGTGTCTGTTCTGTGTCTGTGTCTGTTCCTGTATCTGTGTCTGTTCCTGTATCTGTGTCTGTTCCTGTATCTGTGTCTGTTCCTGTATCTGTGTCTGTTCCTGTATCTGTGTCTGTTCCTGTATCTGTGTCTGTTCCTGTATCTGTGTCTGTTCCTGTATCTGTGTCTGTTCCTGTATCTGTGTCTGTTCCTGTATCTGTGTCTGTATCTGTATCTGTGTCTGTATCTGTTTCTGTGTCTGTATCTGTTTCTGTGTCTGTCGCTGTTTCTGGGTCGGTCGGTGCGTGCGTCCGAGCGTGAAATACGGTAGCGACTTACCTGTTCAGCCGATTTTCTCCAAAATTGACATTCCCCAATCGATCGGGCTGATGGCGCGGCCCCTGAATATGAAACCTATATTTTAATTTTTGGGGATACTGTACATCAAGCCCCCGAGACATACATTTTCCAAAATAAAAAAAGGCTCCATCAGTTTTGATGTTGTTGTTCGATAGTGACGTTTAAGAGAATGATGCAGGTCTCGTGTTGCAATGCGAAAATTGCAAAAAATCAATTTTTTTTCGCAGTCTTCCTGCAACTAAAGTATTAAAGATAGTTTTTCCCTTAATGAGATATGTTCCTTAAAGATAGATTTTGAAATAAGGTCATGTACAAATTTTCGAAAATTTGAGTACTTTTCTCATAATTTTGCGTGACAATACGGGCGAGAAAGTGCGAGCTGTTTTAACACCACTTGTTTAATATTTTAAGACAGTTATGAGACAAAATGTTATGTCACCTTTGCAATTAATTATACTTAATTGTTTTTTAAATAAACTAAGAAATGTACAAAACAAGGTTATGAGATGAAAAAATGTTCAAATTTATAGATGAAACGTTAATTCCAACAATAATTATGTAGACAATAGTTATTTTAGATAATAAAATTTGTAGGAAGAAATTTAACTATAATTATTTCTGATTTTACATCTCACACTAATTTAAAGAAAGCTCGTTCCTCAGTATTTGACTACGGCAGCATAAACTATAGGTTAGGTATGCCTTCCACTCTTCTTCCTTTAAAAACTCTTCGTATTCGTATCTTTATTGGCGCTTATCGCACCAACCGTAACGCGTGCTGTTCTTAGAAAATGGAAACCGTCTTCGAACAAAAGATGAGATTCCTGCACGGAGCATAAAGAGCAAATCATTCATGTTTCAAACATCCCAGACTATCAACAGATAAGGCTGTTCTTCGTCCCACTCGCCGATACTCGTATCATCTCAGACCATCATAGCGGCTTAGGTGGCTCAAGGCGTCATTTGATGTCAATGCAGTACCTCTGACCGGGACGTTCTAGGGTTTTGAGTCTCGAAGGTGGTTTTAGATATGTATATAATCAAGCGGAAAGAAAATGGAAAGGAAATCTCCACTTCCATTCTGATTTTTACTATTGCTCGTCTTTCACATCAGGATCTGGAGGATTCTATAACTTCCGGAGCGCCATGTTCGACCCTCTGTGATGCCAGCAACATTCGTCCATAATGTTCCGTCCTTGTTTGTCAGTCAACCTTGTGTGCGTCAAATGTGGCGAAACATCGTACGAGAAACCTTACTGCTCCTCACCACCTGATTGCGTTAACTGTAAGGGGATGATAATGAGGAAAATTCGAATCTATATCCAGTATTCATGAAGGAGAGGGAAATCCTGAAAATCAGGGCGACTACAAACGTTTGCTTTTGGAGGTAAGAAGAACACACGTTTAAGATAAACAAGAATAGGGGAATATGCCGGGTAAACGCACCCTGGATATGAAGAGACCTTTTACTTCTCTACATCTCTTTTGTCAGGAACATCTCTTTAGACAGTCCCAATCAGTCTAAAGATAGTGTGTGTACGTGTCAACCTTCCGTCCCTTTCCTTTTCAGTTTGCAATATTTACATTCCACCCTGTCGGTACCGGACGAAGACTTTTCATACTTAATCTCTTAGCTATCACAACCATTCTTCATTGATGAGGACTTCAACCCTCACAATAATCAATGGGGCTCCCCTCGAACTTGTCAGAGGGAAGCAATCGTAGAGAACAACTGTTTCATTCGGGTGATCTTGAAACCCATTTTTCAGTTGCCTCTCGGAACGTCTCGTGTACAGATTTAGCCCTCACTTGGTAGAATTCTGGACTGGACTGCCCTTGAAGTTTTGTGTGCAAGTTATTGCCTAGCTCTTCCGCATCTATGTTCTCGTTTCATCTTCCGCTCGACGCTATCACTGGATATTCCAGCGTGCCGACTGTCCAGAGTTTGAGAGGTCCGTCTATCTTACTGATGGGCTGTAAAGAACATAGATTGAATGATGTCCCACTTCATCGCCGCTGCTACAATTGCCATTTCTATATCTATTGATCTGAGGTTTAACCCAGTTCATTGGTGAAACCCAAATTGTGCGAGTGCCATCGAGGCCCGGAAGAAAGCACAACCACGATTGAACCACTATCCAACTGTTGAAGTCCTTATAAAGTAAAAAAAACGGGTACTAGTCCGAGCGAGAAGAATCATGCGCGAAAACAAATCAGATTTCTGGAGAACCTTCATATCTTTTTTTGCGTAACACATCTGCGGGCATATCGATGAAAATACCGAAAAAGGTACCGGGAGCGGTGGCTCAATGCATCAACTGATGTCACTGCAGTACCTCTGACTGGGAGTTCCAAGGTTCGAGCCCCGACGGTTGCAGAATTTTCGACTCTAGCTTTTCAGCTAGGCCGAATTCAGTCACTGTCTGGAGGAGAATTTTAGGGGCCGGCTGCTCTGTTCGATAGTTTTCCATGGTTTCTCCGATCAACACCAGGCGAATGTTGGAGCAGTACCCTAACAAATCGAGCCGGACCGCGCGCGATCTTCACTTCCTCTTCCTTGTCTTATTCTCACTCCTTACACACACGCACTTACACTAACATGCACAACACTACCACACATGTCGGGAGACCGGTCGGGGGCTTAGAGCTTGTCCCGTCTGGGGCGGTGTCCCACTGGCGAGAGATACCTTGTTGGGGAAATCCCTGCTATCCTACGGAAGATCGACGCCGGATCTCGCCATCCAGCGGACCAAGATTACCGCCACCTCCTGAGCAAAAACATGCACTACACAGGACTAATGACCTTAGCCGTTGACACGTCTGGAACCAACCAACCAACCAACCAACCGAAAATGGCACTCTCCCTACATCTGCAAGGAGCGGTCTTTTAATGAATAGGCAACTGATATAAATGACCATACATAATGACCGAGGAGCTTACTTCCCACTATGAGAAGGTTTTTCTACTTCCTATCTTGCTACTATCCATCGTTCCTTTCTACTAAAATAATAATAGAAAACTCTTCATTTTTATTTTTCAGGTGATGTAGAAGAAGGCTACAATGGCGCTTCCCCTATGGAGGAATTTTCCTCTGCTATAACAATATCAATCAACAAATCTCCTGGATTAGACTAGATTTACAACATGATGTTGAAACATTTGCCAGAACAAGGTAAATAATTCCTTCTTAATCTTTTCAATCGAATGTGATACGAGCATACCATTCCAAAATTGGGCGGAAAGCCAACAATCATCCCGATCCCTAAGGGAAGAAAGGAGGTACTACATCCTTCAAATTACCGTTCTATTGTTTTAATTAGCTGATTCGAAAAAGTTTTGAAAGTGTGGTAAACCCCATCTGGTCTGATATCTAGAATCATGGAGTTTAACTCCAATGCAGAGATCACCAATCAACCACAGATCACTGAGTCATGTTGGCAACACTGCTAATTGCTCATTTCGAATTCCCCATTTGGTATTACATTCTCTTTCGATAAGTTAAGTGTTCCAGGCCTGTGAAATACAAGGGATCAGGTTCATCACGGCGAGTAGTTGTATGCACTGATTGTGCACTGAGAGTGCACTTCGGTCATAACCCTTACTCCTTCGAAGCACTTGACAATTGAACAATACATTACTGTCCATTGTCTTGGCACTATTGTTGTTCTATGTTGGTGCCCGAGTCATGACGTAATGACGCAGTGATGTAATGAGTTAGCTGACGAGGCTGCAAAATTAGCCACTTGGAAGTGTGGTATTGACATTCTTTCTGTCCCCATAGCAGATTCAAAATAATTTCTAAACTGTTCCATATTTAGTATCTGGCAGAATGGCACAAAATTACTTTTACATTAACGGCGATTAAGGATTGCAAATCCTTGGTTTCCTCATATCGTACTGCAAGGTATAAGGAAGTAATTTTAACTCGTCTTTACATCAGCCATTGCCACTTATTACGTGGTTTCCCCCTGTGAGGTGAACCTTCAACCGTGACACAAGTAAGACGAACCTCTTTGGGGAACACGTTGTCCTTTATTGTATGATGTTTGCTGGCATCCGACGTAGACATCGTGGGTAACTCTATGGGAAGTGCTCAGCAATGACAAGTGTGCACATTCAAAACTCTTGTCCTTTCTGTGGGAAAGAAAAATATGTAAAATGGTGTGAGAAGTATGAACAATATTTTCTCCATGTACCTTGGCCCGTATAATATTAAATTTTTTATTTTATATATTTATCGGGTACTTTTTATGTAAAATACTTTGTGCTTTTCCTTTTTGCTTCCTTTTTGATTTATATATGTGCTATTAATCAGCGTGCTAATTAAAAGTGCAATTCCTTTTATTAAATTTGTTTAGGGTTTTAAAATTAATTTGACATGGGTGTAAATAACCAAAGCAGTTGAAGCGCTTTCTAAACCTCAGTCAATCAACTACGTGGAATACCGTCAGTCATACGAGAATATGAGAAAACATCGTCCATCGATAATTTCACCATATGTTGCTCTTTAAAGAGCATACATGTCATTCAAAGGCAAATGCCAGTTGCATAAAATCAGTTGCATGCATTTCTACAAGTTCCATCACTTTCATAAATACCCATATGTCCTTTGCGAAGCTACCAGCTTTATTTTGATGAAGAATTGATGTCTTTGATCTCGCATTGTCAAAAGTCGAACATGTTCTTCATATACGTAAGCTGGTGAGCCATTGGGTGTCATCATCAAAGTCATCAATTGGGTGTCTTCACACCTTAGTTCATGGAGTGCAGACGGCGAATGTCTCCTCTGGTTGCATAGGCTTGTGTAGGTCTGGTTATATAGGTTGTATAGTATCCTTTTAGTTTTGGATTACGGAAAAATTGAGTACGGGTCAGCGTATATAATGACATTCCGACAGTTGAGTACTATTCATATCGTGAGCATTCGTATCAACACAGCCGCTCGGGCCGTATCGATTGTCCCTTGACTGATAGTGAAACATCTCTGAGTTGAAGAAGGGATAATTTGGTAGAATTCTGTGGTGCTAAATCGTCAGCCCTTAATACTCCAACCTCCCGAAAAAATCCTTCACCAAGTCATCAAACGTTATAATATGCTCAGTTCATCATGAGCCCATCTCCCTGATATCCGTTTCTACACTTCATGTTAAACTGCCCTTCCATGCATAACCTTTGAATAAAGTATGTAAAAACTCGTAAGAGAGCGATGATTATGCAAATTTACATGCCCTTTATTTGTCAATTTTTAATCGTCTTTGCCTAGTACTTCTTCTGTCAGATCTTTTGTGTTAACGCTAGACAAGAATGTTCACAATAGTTTTTCTTAATGCATTTCATGTTTTATTTCTTAATGATTTTAGCTTACAACTATCACAGTATGTGTGTTCTCAAAATATTTTGACACGGGTGGTAGTGATCTTAGAAGTTGATGACCTCTTAAACCTTATTCGTTATAATAATCCACACCATAATAATAATAATAATAATAATAATAATAATAATAATAATGGTAATAATAGTAATAATAGTAATAATAGTAATAATAATAGTAATAATAGTAATAATAATAGTAATAATAGTAATAATAATAGATAGTAATTTTAATAGCATTTTTTTAATGAAGCAAAGTTTTTAATCGAATGTGTGAGTGAACTATCTGAGAAAGATCTGAGAAAATCTAATCTTTTATGCAATACCTAAATACCCGGGCCCAGGTATACTATTGCAACATTGTCACTGTAAACCCAAGTTCGTGAGTTTAAACCAGGTTGGAGCCCGTAGAGTTTTGAAGAGAGGTGTAGACCTCTAAATTCATTTTGCTTTTAAATTTGGCCCCACAAAAATTTGACTAGCCTGCCCATTTACAAATCCCTCTTGGGCCAAATAAAACTAAGATTGTTTATTTTAACTATCCCTCCGAAAAGATAGTGATTAATTTTCCCAGATCCAGCCCAATTCTCATCAAAACCGCCATGTCTAGTAGTGCGTGCAAAGAGAGTAATTTGGGCCTTATCTTCGCCACTAAAGATCTCAGTAAACACATTTTCGTTCCTTGTACGTCACACGGATACACTTCTCAGAGCTTACATATCTGTAACCAGTTGAAGGTGGTGTCGCCGACACTTGAAACTGTTTTAAAAATATTTTCATGTGTTAAAAATTTCTGCTACGGAAATTCTAAATAAAAAGAGACTTTAATAAAAAATACAAACAGTGGTCATTTTGATCGAATGAAAAATTATTTTAAAAATGAGAGCTATAGCCAGATTTATTCACATCACATATTATAAAATAAATATTTGACGATAGGAATTTATGAGAAAAATCAACTGACCCCATTAGGGATTGTTAGTGTTTACAATCGCAGTGAAACTGATAAAAGTCGACTAAAGTATTGAACCGAAGGATTCTATTGAAGATTGTCCATTAATTTACTTCATATGCATTTAGACCAGTGGCGTTTATTCCATGGAAGCAAGGGAAGCATTGCTTCCCCTATCATTTACAAGGCTATCTTACATTTTGATACCACTTGACTTGTAATTGAGAATTATTACTGGTAATCCAAGTCAAAACAATTTAAATTGGGCGCGTCCAATCTTATTTTTAAAAATGAGCATGTCATTATTATTGGCACTAATAGATAGGGTAGAGTTTGCCTGTAAAGCTCTTTGGAAGCACTGGGGTTGACTGCATTCAGCGTCTCATAGGGAATGCTGTGATCAGCAGATACGCTAGAGTCGTAGGCTTCCGCGGCCGGAGTCGTTGAATTCTTGACTGTCCGGGATTAGCCGCGTCATGGTCGATGGAGCTGACGTTTCGGCCATCTTGCTGTGGCCTTCTTCAGAGCTATACTGCTGTCTCAACTTTTCGGTTTCTAAATAGTAGAATCGAAATATTATTTAAAGAATATTAAAGATGGCTAAAAACTCGTTCCAAATATCAACTGTACTTGATATTTTTTAAAGCACATGTACTCGTAAATATAATACTGTGAAGAAATCGCTTCTATTTAAAAATACCAGACTAATATTTAAAAATACTAATATTTAAAAATACCAGACGACTCATCCAGCAGTATAGCTCTGAAGAAGGCCACAGCAACCTGGCCGAAACGTCAGCTCCATCGACCATGACGCGGCTAATCCCGGACAGCCAAGAATTCAGCAGATACGCCGGCGCGTGTGGTGGGCGCGCACAGGCTCATTCACTCGGGCTCGCCTTTGGAAGCAATCAGCCAGTTGCATACAGCGTGATTCACTACGCGCGTGTGGTAGGCCCCGCGTATGCTTAACGGTTCAGTGTTTAAATTATCCATTTGTCGTCTTATCCATGTGAATAATTAATTGCAAGTGCTACAGAATGGCACAGACTTTCTCGTAGTCAACTTCTCTAATTTCCTTGTCGTGGACTGGCTTTACGGCCTTGCCTCGTCCTCTTGCCAGCTGCCGTCTATCGCCGCCCAAAATTCATTTTTTGACATTTTCTCAACTTTTCGGTTTCTAAATACTAGAATTGAAATATTATTTAAAGAATATTAAAGAAGGCTAAAAACTCGTTCTAAATATCAATTGTCATTGAAATATTTTGGAACTGTTTTTAAGAAAATTACGTTAAGCGTTACTATAAATGTGAAATTTGAAGCTCTTTTTCACAGGAACCTATTGAGTTATCGAAAAACTTCATTCAAGTAATATGGAGAACTTCCAATCACAAATTAAATAATGTATTCAAATTCATTTAAATGTACATATTAACGCCGTGAGAGATATTGAAATTACATTTGTGTAATTAAAAAAAAAACAAGATTACCCCAAAACGAACTTTACGCCATTTTAAACAGTGCCATTATCACTATCCGTTGGAAAAGTTTGAAGAAAAAAATTGGAGTCATTTTTGACATAAAGGCGTTTGAGCGTTTCTGAAAATGTGTAATTTTGAGCTTATTTTAACAAAAAACTGTTAATTTCAAGAAACTGTGCTTGACATTTTTTAAAGCACATGTACTCGTAAATATAATACTGTGAAGAAATCGCTTCTAAAATAGGTATTACCGACGTGAGAGACTAGTAAAAAATACATTTTTGTAATTTTTGAAAAAAACAAAAGAATAGTGAAATATGGCGTTTGTCATCGTATAGGGTTTGTTTGGCACTAACCGTACCAAAAATTTAAAGGAAAAAGTGAAAGCCGTTTTTAAGAAAATCTTGTTTTTGTATTTTTTTTAAATTGCAAATATTGCACGCGCTGTTTCACGAAAACTACTAAAATTTGCAAAACAATCTACATGATCTTAATGAAAGAACTATTTATGGACAACAAATTTCATTTGAAGGAAAAGCCTTTATTTTCAATATTATAGTTGTAAGAAATTGCCGAAAAAATTCATACTTTTACAATTTCCAAAAATTCAGAGTTAATCCTGAAAATCGGACCTATGCCACCTTGTATTTAACTCTGTTCCAAGTGTATTTAACTCTGTTCCCTACAAGTAATTTTAAAAAATATTTGAAGCCGTTTTTGAGAAAATTTTGAAAATGTTCCTAACGCTTCATATAAAATCCCCTCAAAAATTAACGAATGTTTGCCAAAATCGTAGAGCTTTATCTCACGCACAGACGACAGAGGTTTCTTCAATTTGGAAGAAATCCTACGCATGATTTAGGCATGGGCCGGACGGACGGAAAAAACTGGGAATTATCGACACTAAAACTCTTATTGCCAAGCCCTGGTAACGAAAAAGTGGATAAATCTCGTCCCCTTATACAGTAAATTACATTCCTCTAACACATTTTGTAGTCAGAATCCATGTTTGTGGGTCCATGATACCGAAAAATCGATAAACGGCAGAACGTCTGTCCGTCTGTGAACAACAGACGCTAGCCGCTAAACCGTAAGGATGATTTTCTCCACAATTGATAATACCTAATTGATCTAGCTGACGTCACGACCCTTGAATTTGAAATCGATATTTTAATTTCTCAAAATTTAAAAATATGGCACAAAGTATTTAGATAAAATTTTGTTTTTGAATAAGTGTGAAGGACGTTTAAGCGATTGGAGCAGGTCTCATTTTCGTTGAAATTCTTGAGTTTTCGAAAATTGCAAAATTTTAATTTTTTTGGCATCTTCATAGAATCCTAAATTTTGAAGATAGAGATTGTTTCTTAAGGAAATATATTGTTTAAAGATAGGTTTTGAAATGAGGTCATGTACAATTTTTTTGAATATTGGAGTACTTTTCGCGTAAATGTGCGTGAAATATATGCAATTTTAAATTTTGTTTACACAATATTTTTCTCAAAAACGACACCAATTTTTTATTAAATTTTAACCTCGGCTGGCGTATCGGACGCTTAAGAGACCGTGTACTGTGAATACTAAAGAAATGCCATGATTCGCATTTTCCCTTCCTACTTCTAAAGTATTTATCCTATTGATCTGAAACTTTTTTTGCCTACTTATTGTACTTGTATTACTATAAATTTTGATTTTCAGATCAATCATTAATTTAGTTTGACGACGAAAAATATAACATTAAAAACAAAATTAAAAATTGCATTGTTCTATTTGTGTACCTTTTTCTCTAATTGTACAGTACATACATATATGAAATTTTGCAGGAGTATTATAAATGTACTTGTGGATGTCCTGTACCACAATTAATGTTCAAAAGTTTAGAGAAAAAAAGATATGAATTTTTTAATATGTTTAAATCCGGAAGTTTGAAATTAAAATATTATTTTTTATTGTGTATAATCATTATTCATGATATTGAAATAATTTTGGTACCAGACATGTATCTTGATCTTATTAATATTTGTGCCAAATTTCAAGTCAATTGATACACTGGTTCTGAAAAAAAAGGTCCATATGTTTGAAAAAACAGGTTGTCAGAAACATCAAAAACAAAATAAAATGTGTAATTTTACATTACTTTTAGAAGTTTCCTGGACAATAATATTCTTGCATATTCTCTGAGATGTTTTGAGTTTTCCTCTGCCTTTTTTGTATTCTAGCTTCTTTTGTTATGGCTTCATTGGCTCTATTTCCATAGTACAACCACTTTTTGTCAATAGACTTCAGCCTGTTACTACAGTTGAATCAAATTTTTACACCCATTTATTTCAGAACTTTTTTTCTTGCTACTGCACCTTTATCAAAAGTTAGAACAACATCTAGAACTCCTATTTTTAATGTTTGAAAACCAACAAAATTAGTTTTGGTTATCCGTTCCCATATACAATTGTTGAATATTTCAATTGCATTCTGGGTCTTTCCGAGCAACATCCTGCACAGTATTTGGAATGCGAAGAAGCAGGAAAGCCAACATACAGAATAGAAACTCATTGCATTCAATACAAATCAAAAGAAAAGCTGAAATATATAAAAAAGAAAAAGGGGCGTGTCATTTAAATGCCCACCTCGACGCAACGCCATCTTAAAATATTTTAAAAAATATGAAAATATTATTTCTAAACAATGTTATATATATCAAAATGTTCGTAAAAGAACGTAGAATTTTTTAAGCTAAAAAATGAAAAATGTGATTTTTGATCATTTTACACTACACGGTCTCTTTAAGAGAATGTTGGTCTCATTTTCTGTGAAATCCCTGCTTTTTCGAAAATTGCAAAAATTCAAAACTTTTTTCTTCTTGCGATTACAAATATAATTTTTTTCTAAATGAAATGTTTTCATCAAACACAGATCTTTAAATAAAAACATGTTCAATTTTTTTGGAAATATGAGTATTTTTTGCGTAACTTGGCGTCGAACAGGCAATTTTAAAATTTTAAACAATTATTTTCTCAGAAATGGCTCCAAATTTTTTCTTTAATTTTTTCATGTGTATAATAAAGAATATAGAAAGTGGTGCTGGTTCCATTTTCAGCGCACTCTCTGTATTTTTGAAAATTGGAAAAAAATCGAAATGCTAATTTCGAATTTCCCTAGTCATTTTTAAAGCTTTTTGTATAGAGGATATCACGCAGTTTTGTTTATGCATATTTGCTTGACTTTAGTCTGTGTTCCTATCTGAACACGAACGAAACATCGTATGCGTGCTTTAAATATCTCAAAATGTGAAATGATGATTCCTTTTGAATTATATTGATAAATATTGAATTAATTTGTATGAAACCATTCCATCACATATTACAAATACATGTCAAAGAAAATACAAATTTCGACAGTGAATATAAAGGCCTAGATTATATAAATAAGGCATATTCCGCGAAAGACTTTCGAAAACTCGAAGAAAAATCTTACTGTATAATTGTATGACGTTGTTCATGATGCCTAAACGATCTTGTAATTATACACATTGAAAGGAGTTATTATACATTAATTAATAAGAAGACCGACAGAGGTAATATGCGCGCAATTTTTCTTGGCTGATGGCCTATCTTCCCCCATCCTGGTAAATTAATCAGGAGAAGTTAAATTCTCGCAGCAAGCGATGATGACAACATTCCAAATACATCTGAATTGGCGCGAAATAGAAACTATTTGCAGTTAAAGAGGAGAACTCTCGTTTGAAATTTTTTTCAAAAATTCTAAAGAAATGGCTGAGATTTGCACAGAAGACACTTCGAACTCGTATATCGTGTCGGACCTCGTTTTGCCCGACAAAGTGGAGCAACTGGACGTGGCTGGCCTCAACAAGTCGTTGAAAATTCCTGCAGAAATATTGAGCCATGCTGCCTCTATAGCCGTCCATAATTGTGAAAACGTTGCCGGTGCAGGATTTTGTGGGCGAACTTGACCTCACGATTATCTCCCATAAATGATGGATGGGATTCACGTTAGGCGATCTGGGTGGCCAAATCTTTCGCTCGAATCGTTCAGAATATTCTTCAAACCAATCACAAACAATTTTGGCCCGATGTCGTGACGCAATTTCATGTATGAAAATTCCATCATTGTTTGGGAACATTAAGTCCCTGAATGGCTGAATGATCAAGTAGCTGAACATATGCATTTACAATAAATGATCGGTTCATTGATCACAGCGATCACTTAACGGCGGATCACTTAAAATTCCATGCGTGTCATCACCTTGCGTAAAAGGCATTTTTGATGGTGTCGTCACAGCGCAGAAAGACTTTTACCAATACCTTCCATTATTGCAGGCCCAATAACTATGTGACATCAGCACATCTAGGCCTTTCGTCCCGCGACTTGGAGGTTAGGACCGATTCGAATAATAATATATAATCAATTAACGTTAGCTCTAAAAAATAGTAAGTCCTTGAAAATTTTCAAACACAAGATAAAGATATGGATTTTAAAACCTGATGATAATGATATAAACAAGTCGACTGAAATATTGCAATAAAACTGTTTGCTGTATAAATTAAATATACATTTATTTATGGAATTATATATTTTGACTATGCAAATATACCTATTGCATCTCTGTAAATTTTCAGTTATTTCATGATTTAAAGCAAGGTTTTTTATTTTGTATGTTCACAAAAACTTAGATTGTAAATTTAAAAAATAAGAATATTGTAAAAACACGCGCCACACATAAAAAATACTATATAGAAGTAGACAGATAAATTATAAACTGAGTATTGCTAATTATCACAACTGGTTATCGATGGTTAATAATTCCAAGATACAACAATGTACATTATCTCTGTAAAACAAGTTAGGAATAAATGTTATTATTATTATAATTATTATTATACACATTATTATACATGTATATTATACACGTTGTACGTTTATGTTTACTCGTCGTTATACATGTATATTATACACAAACTCATTTTCCAAGTAAATATATCAATTTTTTAAATCGATAAACGGCAGATAAGTATAAAATGACTTATTTTATGTACACGGACGATTGATTTAAGAACATGTCTAATGAAATAATTTTTAACATGACATCAAAGTATTACATACTATTTAATACATTATATTCTCTGGACTTTCAATGAAAATGCATTATTCCAAGTGTGCTCTTTAATGCGAGTTAAAATTAGCTTAAACTAAATATCCATAATATGAAGTACAATTTCGAAAATAATTCTAAACACTGTAATTTATGTTTCAACGAAACTGTTTTATCTGAAGTCTCGATCACATTTTAAAAGAAAATTAGATTAACCTATACGATTTTAATTGGTCTATATTTAATTTATGAATGATGTAAGTGTGGCAAATTCATTACTTATTATAATCATTAATGCATGAATATTATTACTTACCTACAAGTTACAGCATTACAAAATTTAAACTGATTCATATCTCTTTCCCAATGTAATATAAATAGTCCAAAGTGTGGATAAGGAAACACATTAAGGAATAAAGTACAACACAAACATAAGGAACCCCAAAAGTAGTTTCGCGAGTTTCTTATGTATTAAAAACAAACCAAAACAAATCAAAAATTTACAGTAGAAAATGTATTTTTCTTGTAACATTAATCAAAATTTGACACTTTACTCTTCTCCAATACAATGAAATGTTACAATGAAACACACTGACTTCATCGATGATCACATTCTGAAAATTTTCAAGAGAATATTTGTGAATATTTGTTCTTGCATTCGCTTTTTATAAAAGGCCGTCATTAATTACACGTTGCAAATTTTGATACTTAAATCTGTCTTGTATTTCTTCTACTCTCTCTCTCTCTTGATGTTACTGCTGAAGATAAATATTTAGAACAATTCGAAAATATTGATGGCTCTGCACCATATTTTAATTTCGGTTTTCCTAAAGATGACTGGAGTTTCTTTGCGTTTTCATCACAGCACCCAAGAGTCTTCTCGGCGAAAATGGTCTTCCCAAATCTACAAAAATTTAATGAGAGTTAGATATAATGACGATTGTTAGAACATTTTCGTTAAGAATTCGTAATAAAATTATTAATCCTAACAGTTTTTAATAACATCACTTAATCAACCTTGATCATTCTCATTTTCCTTGCTTTCATCGCAGTTTCAGCATATGTTGAAACGATGACAGTAAAATAATCAAACATAACCTCATAACCTTCGACCACGTTGAGTTTTAATTTTATGATGCATGTATTTAATACAAAAAACAACCGTTAAAACTGAACGTGACTTTGGTTGCTACATTTACTTTCTGGGCGCAAAACAAGGGATCGCATTTGCAATTGCTCAATAAGTCAAGAGAAACTGGACGAAACTTATTCGATTGATATTCGCCTTTGGCTGATTACAATTCATTATTGAGATTTGTGTTCTAAAATGTTCAACCCCTAGTCATTTATTTTAAATTATTACCAAATTATTGCTCTGGAAACAATTAGAAATATTTTCTTACCTTGAAATGGTTACTTGGTAGAAAACTTCGTCTTCTTTTGGCGCGTGTCCATTTCTTTTGCAGCCGGACACGAAAACGCCGATGCTCGGTTCCCCGTCTCGAGTAATAATTTCCCCAACATTTGGGATCGCACAATTTGAAACTCATACTCTGGATTATAAGCACAGTAATAATTTAAATATAAAGTTGTCGATAATCACGGCAGAGAAGGTCTAACACTATCATAGCATAAACTAAAGCAAGATGGCTGTCGTACATGGTCATAATCGGCCTACATACTTTTACGTCACAAGCAGCTAATGACGTAGTTGTTAGAACTAGTAAGAGAAGGTTACACACGATAGGTAGATTACAACAGAAGTAAGAAAATGCATCACAAATTCGCGGCAAAACAACTCTAATCGTAATTAATGAAAACAAATATTACGAAACTAATTATTCTAACGCGTGGAATGATAATGAAAATGTATGGTGCAGTTAGATCATTAAATTCTCAAGAAGTGGTAAGTTTTTGTTAACAGCTTAGGATTTTTGCGAAATTAGATAATGCAGCGTCCGGAGATGCAAGCTACTCCTGTGAAATATCAGCATCGCCTTTATTCATTTTAAATTCAGTAATTATAACCACGATGCACCAGTTATAGAATAGAACCGCTTATGGAACAACGATGGCTCGCTACTTTATACCGAGAAATCATAGAAAAACGTTTATATTTCGGGAGAAAAAAAAGGTTTCTTTTTACTTCATCTCGATTGCTTTTGGCCTCAACCTATCGGTCTCGGGGAAAAAACTCAATCCCGATTGTGCAGAAAACAATCACTTCACACACTCATAAAATAGTTATTTTTATATAAAGTAAGTGAAGTTATTCTTGTTTGCACGATCAAAATTGACCAATAGGTCTCATTGTCAGCAAAAAATAAATAAATAAAAACATTAAAAAATCCTCAATCAAAATGGAGCAAAAGAAACTTTACTCACGAAATATAAACATTTTTCTACGATCGTATAAATATTTTTCTATTGCGAATCATGATTTGTTTCATCTCTGCTCTTTATGATTTATTCCTAAGGAACCTTCACTTTCCTTAACTTTTGTATAACAGGAGGCCGTGGTTTCGCTACTTAAGCTAATTAGGCATTGTTGTATCATTCGAGCTCCTTTTGGATAACTGGTACATCGTTGTTATAATTACTGAATTTAAAACGGTTAAAAGCAATTCTGACATTCTACAGGAGTTGTATCTGCGTACGGCGCAGTATCTAATTTATTACCTTAAATTCCTAAGTTATTTACGATAAAACATACCATCAATTGAGAAATTGGTGTACATCTAAGGGAGTTGCTACGAGTTTCATAATATATTGTTTGTTAACAGTTACGTACAAGTTACGGGTTATTAGTTTATTATAAGTTAATAGTTATTTGGATTAGTTTATTAATAGTGAAATTGAAGTAGTTTTGCTATTAAATAGTGCTTTATTTTATTACTTCTCTTGTAAGCTACATACCGTACGTTCGCACGGTGACAATACGTTTTTTAGATGATTTTAGAGAAGACTAACTTCACGAAACGAATCAGCAGGTAGAAACTCACATTTTTGTTCGATCGTTGAAATTAATACCTCATAATATTATACTTTTATATTAGCTTAATGCAATCAGAGGAGTGGAAAGCCACTCTTAACGGCTAACGTCTGTTGTACTAATTAATGAAATTAGTGGATGAAGATAGGATAAGTGTTATGTTGGAGAAAACGAGAGACGATAGGAGCGAGTTTTCTTATTAACACGAGTGCATTTATAACCGCTTTATCCACATACTACATTCAACATTTTCATTTCCATTTAAGAAAAGTTTAAATTTTGAAAACTTCACGCGCATCTTTACCATTCAAGGCATACATTTGATGGCGTCGTATTGCTTCTGAAAAAGGTTTATTTTAGTTTGCCCAGCATGGTTTGTTTGCAAAGAATGTTTGTGATTTTAAAGATTTAAAATATTAGAAGCTGACAAAGCCATAAAAGCATTACTTCGCGAAAAAAAGTCGGATATAACTGAGAATAAATGTATAAATCTTGGAAAGTAAAAAGTGAAGAAGATTTACTTCTGACAGTTTTGCTAGCGTACTTTTTAGAATTGGTAAATACAACTGACATTTATATTTTTTACACGTGTAATGCTAAAACCAAATGTTTTATTGTAAACATTTAGTTTATTCGTGTAAAATATTTTGTGTTGTTCCATTAGTCATCTAGGTTAACACTTCTTTCACCAATTTAATTTTATTCATTCAAAATTGTTTATATGTAGTTGATGGAGGTAAGTAATCTGTGATGTACATTTCTGTTCATGTTTCATGGCGGACTGGAAATACCTTGGCCACATCTGTGTTATAGTGTTTTAATTCAACGATTTTGATTCTTTTCTGAATTCCGATTGGTAGTTCTGGAGTTCTAATTGCACGCGTGCTATTAACATAGAGATAAAGAACGATTATTCACGGACTTAAATAGCATATGTAGATAACTAAACGAAAAAAATATTTAAAAAGTCTGACAACCATTAGGTTTAATCGAAAGAAATAATTTGTAGCTAAAGACGGCGTTTGAGTACTCCTATAACATGGAAAAGATATGTTTTTTTCCTTGGAGAATGGTGATATACCATTTTTTTGCGACATATGACCGTTATAAACCAGTGGTCTTCAGTAGTAAAAAAACACAATCATAACAGTCTACACGAATAGCGCAATAACATAGTGTAGCACAAATGCAATACCACAGTTCTTTACGTGCCAAGAGTATAAAAGTTGCGGTTCCAAAACACGTGAATAGCATATATTTCGTCGGAGAGTCAGGCAACCACTTCCTTGGAGTCTTGATGTCAATGGCCTCTGCTGCGATTTGAGCAATGATGCATTGAGAATGGAATTCCGTCGGTAAGAGAATAGGCGGAATTTCAACTCTTTGCATTTGTCAGTCAAAATCGGAACTGTTTCAGTGTTTGGGGATTTCTTCCCGAATTCCTGGGTATCCAAGAAAAAAGGAAACACCTTTCACGTAACTGGAGGTTACGTAGTTATCGTTCAATTTCTGCGTTGTTTGGAAATTAGTAGTATAGATAAGGAACATGGTTATGAACCTCGGCTCTCGCTTCGATTTTACAAACTTCAACCGCGACCTTTACTAACGCCTGATGACGATAATAACTACGAGTATTGTCGTTTACTATATTTTCTGTGTTCACATATCGTAAGTCTCCCACTCGCCTAGGAAGAGCTCATGCCACACTTACCGTCGCCTCTACTGAGGACCTCGTGGGCGACAACGTGAGTAGCACTACCGGCACCAGCAGCACCCACAACCGCAGCGGAGGCGGTGGCATCACGGCCTGCGCCCGACACACTGCCCGGCGGGCAGGCCCTGGCCGCCGCCGCCGCCCCCGCCGCCCCCACCGCCCCCGCCGCCATAACGGCCCCCCGGAGAGCTAGCGCTCCAGAGACGTCGCTGCGCGCCTACGTCGCAAGCCCCCCCACTGCCGCCGCCGCGCCCCTGGCCCCGCCCTACTCACGTGCAGCTGAGCCGCGGAGGCATAGCTAAAGCATGAAATAGCGCAAACATTCTCGTATTAGTTTGCTCCATCATCATTGAGGGGCTGCAGGATTTTCGACTCTAGCTTTTCAGCTAGGTCGAATTCAGTCGCTGTCTGGAAGAGAATTCTAGCGACCGATTCTGATCGGTTGTTTTCCGTGGTTTCTCCGATCAGCACCGGGCGAATGCTAGAGCAGTACCCTAACAAACGGGCCACGGATCGCGCGCGATCTCTCCTTCCTCTTCCTCGTCCTATTCTTTCCCCTTACACACAAACACACACTTACACTAACATGTACTACGCTAACACATATTCCAGGAAACCGGTCGGAGGCTTAGGGCTTGTCCCGGTTGGGACGGTGCCCCGCTGGTGGGAGAGTCCTGGTTAGGGGGAAATCCCGCTAGTCGACGGTAGGTCGGCGCCGGATCTCGCCATCCAGCGGGAGAAGATCACCGCCATCTCACGAGAAAAAAATGCACTATACTTACGGGATTAATGACCTAAGTTGTTGACGCGCCCGGAATCACCAACCAACCAAATGATTGAGGGCTATACTTGGGTTTTTCGAACGTGGCGGTTGAGGGTAGTATCTCCAAGGTGGAATTCGTAACTAATTGTTGAATCATTCTCAGTCCTGCCGCTAGAGTCGCTTGATCTGCAGCACTGGTTGATGCATTCGCGATCATGCGACATCTTGCGGCAGGACTGAGAATGACTCAAAAAGTCGTGCCGAATTCCATCTTGGAGATACTACCCTCAGCCGCCACGTTCGAAAAACCCAAGTATACCTTTTTGGTTTCGCCCCACCCACTTTTCTGCTGCAGTCTATTGTGCCAAAAAGACCTAATCTGTCGCTCCCCTGCGGACGCTTGGCTCGCATTTTTGGCAAAAGGGTATATATCAGAAAAATTAGGTATTTAGTTAGGTGCAGTAACTTTTCTTTTATTTCAAAATTATTTACTTTAATTCTTTTTAACTAACTTTAAACTAACTTAATACATATTACATATGTAAATCTTTGTATCTGAATAATAATTATTTAAGTATATCCACACTAAATGCAATTATTTTTGCTCTCCTATAAAATTATGAAAACAGCACTTATACCAGTTTGCCCAAACATGAGCGAATTCTCAGTAAAGAAGGCCCTTGCTTGCCAAAACGTCACGCCGTCATACGGCATAGTCGAATCTTGTTCCTGGATTATTTAATTCTTTACGTGGTATACCTTAGCCCGATCTAGATGCTTGTTCCGGGTGTTGAAATATAATGCCTCAATAACACAAGCAGATAGCTCAAAATCGCACGAACAGATACAGATCGTCCAAGAGATTATGGAAATATGTATGGTTGTGATACACAAGGGTCTGGGAATAATCCAATCACGAACACAACAGGAAGCATTCATGTCTTACGCGAGTTTTGAACCCACAACCTTAGTATGAGCGCCCTTGGGCGTACCTGCTTCAAGCCCTTGTCTAACGAGGCCATCTCGACCATACGAGTGTTTGTAAAAGTATTACGTTTATGTAATTTGATTATGTTTTGGTAAATAAAATATGACATCATTCGATGGTCTATAATGGTCTATAATGTGCTTTGTAACTTTCAATCCATGAATGACAATGATTTTGATTCCATTCGATTACATACCATCAGAGCAAACAAAGTTGATTTAGCATTAACATTTTTCATATCGCATTCAGTAATGACCATTTTTCTCAAAATTAACTAGCTAAACAGAAAATGTAGAACTTAATATTTACAGTTTTACTTATGCAAAGTTTTAGTTCATTTTCATATTCACTCATTTTCATTCATATTCAGAACATTGTGTTTGATTAAAAAATACATATTTTTTTCACATTTTTGTAATTATTCTGTTCCTTAATAGTTTAATGGAAATGAGACTTTGAGAATATCGAAGAATATCAAAATTCATCTTTTTTAATCAACGTATTTGTAAGAAAATATGAATTACTTTTTGAGAAAATGTTTGAGAGTTTTTGAATATGCTCAATTTTGGATTCATTTTCATTGAAAAACTTGTGATTTCCAAAAACATCATAAGAAATAATTTGAAGCATTTCTACTCACAAATTCAATAAATTATAAACTAATGGAGTTACATAATAGTTCAGAGTTTCTCCGACTTGTTTATTTTCTTTAAAAGAAGTCTGGGTTGGCTTTCCAGTTTTGCTTTACCATTTTCCAGCCCCTATCTGTTAGTTGCCAAAAGACCTACCTGGGCTACACGCGGTAGTTATCAATCCTCTCGGGACACTCCCCTGGGGAAAAGTTCCTATGAATGGTGAAGGCGCTTGTGTTCACAGGCGCTCTGACGGAAGTTTAAAAGAAAACACTTTTTGGGTATCCCAATCATTCGGTATACTGTTGAATTTATACAATATATTAATAACGCAGAAGGTAATTTTGTTTCCCAAAGTTTAGAAAATCTAGTGGAGGTACTGTATATCTACGGTACACGGAGACAAACCGCTACATAAAAAAAAAACTCTTATGTAGCTAGAACTTCTCAAAAGTTCCTTTGAGTAGTATGGAACTTGGAATAAAATGGCATCAATAATATATGGTCTCGCGGGGCGCTTTCCCGAAATTAGTTCGAAATGATCATTTATTCCTCTAGAGAAATGGTTTACTTCACATGTTCAAACTAGTGATGTTACAACAGCACATGTTTTCTCGGATTATTTCTAAATTTTGAAATTTTTGAAATTTCAGAGAGTTCAACGAAAATGAGACTTGCGCTATTTTCTTAATCGTCCCTTGTTGTATCCTGGAAAAACTTTAAAGAAAAAAAACTATGTACGAGAAGGAAGTTCAATAAAAAAAATCTGGAGCAATTTTTGAGAAAATTTTTAAATTCTTGTTGAAGCTTGATATTAAGTACCCTCTAAAGTTAAAATAACCGTTTTAAACTCAGAGGGCCTCCAATTTCATTAATTTCATTGAAGAATATCAGTTTTGGAGATAATTGTCTGAATGGTTAAGGCGCTATGTTTGACGACGAACGAACGAACGAACGAACGGACGGACGGACGGACGGACGGACGGACGGACGCCCAGACAGCAGACAGACAGACAGACAGACGACAGACAGACGGGCAGACGAACAGACGAACAGACGAACGAACAGACAGACAGACAGACAGACGGGCAGACGAACGAACGAACGGACGCGGGCGCGAACGAACCCAGACAGACAGACAGACAGACAGACGAACGAACGCAGACAGACAGACGGGCAGACGAACGAACAGACAGACGAACAGACGAACGAACGAACGAACAGACAGACGAACAGACAGACAGACGAACGAACAGACAGACAGACAGACGAACAGACGAACAGACGGGCAGACAGACAGCAGACGAACGAACGAACGGAGCAGACGAACAGACAGACAACAGACAGACGAACGAACAGACGAACGAACGAACGAACGAACGAACGAACGAACAGGCAGACAGACAGACGAACGAACAGCGAACGAACGAACGAACGAACGAACAGACAGACAGACAGACAGACGAACAGACAGACAGACGAACGAACAGACAGCAGACAGACGGAACCCAGACAGACAGACAGACAACAGGCAGACGAACAGACGAACAGACAGACGAACGAACGAACGAACAGACAGACAGACGAAGACGAACAGACAGACAGACAGACTGCGAACGAACGAACGAACCCAGACGAACAGACGAACGAACGAACGAACGAACGAACGAACGAACGAACGAACGAACAGACAGACGAGCTGCGAACAGACAGACAGACAGACGGAAACGAGACAGCCAGACAGACAGACGAACGGGCAGACGAACAGACAGACGGACTGAACGAACAGACAGACAGACGAACGAACGAACAGACAGACAGACAGACGAACAGACAGACAGACCCAGACAGACGAACGAACGAACGAACGAACGAACCTGCCAGACGAACGGGCAGACAGACAGACGAACGAACAAACGAACGAACTGCAGACGAACGAACGAACGCGAACGAACCAGACAGACAGACGAACCCAGACAGACAGGCAGACGAACAGACAGACAGACAGACGGGCAGACGAACGAACGAACAGACAGCAGACGAACGAACGAACGAACGAACGAACAGACAGACAACCAGACGAACCCAGACAGACGAACAGACGAACGAACAGACAGACAGACGAACGAACGAACGGAGCAAGGCAGACAGACCGCGAGCAGACGAACGCAGACGAACCCAGACGACGGACGGACGGACGGACGGACGGACGGACGGACGGACGGACGGACGGACGGACGTTTTGCCGTCAATCGATTTTTCGGTATCAGGGACCTAAAAAACACGGACTCTGACAACAAAACGTTTTAGAGGAATTACTATTTATGGAAATAAGATTTATCCACATTTTCGTTTTAAGGGACCAGCAATAAAAGTTTTTATCTCGAAAATAAGAATTTTTCTGGCGCGTTTTGCGGCACACGATAACAAAAATTTTTCTTAAGAAGTAAGGGCCAGAAAGTAATAATGTATATTACTCAAAACGGCACGAGATATCAAAACCGTGTAGTGATATTTCGTACTGAACACGTTATAGTCCTTAATTTAAAATGCAAGGCTTACCATGAGGCACGAACGAAAGATTGCATCCCTTTACATGGATTTAATGATCAAAATAAATAAGGGGAGTGGTCTCATGATGCATAAATCATATATTTAATTACTCTAGCTATCACCTGTAAAGGTATCTAGGTACGCTCCACCGACTCGACCGGCTAGCTCTGATACTGATGGCGGGTGGCGTCAGCCAAACACCCCTCCTTGTTCTCTCCTACAGCGAAGGCAAGAAGCATGGTGCAAGCGGAAATGGTGATGATGGTGTGCGGTCAATGCACGACCGATACGCCGTCTTGGCGCGCGAACTCTGTCGCCATCGTGATATCTCGCATTCGTGATGTCTCGAACGGTCCAGTTGTGAAGACTGCTCCAAACCCCATTCGTGATATCGCGAACGAAAATCACAACCACTCGAGACGAGTCGAACGGTTAAGAATACGGAAACTCACATTTCATTCGTGATGACTAGAGTCCGGATTTTTATGGAATTACTTATTTTTTGTCTTTCTACTTACAGTTTTCAAAATTGTAATCTTGGCAAATCGTCGCCATCCTAACACAATATCCAATTTTTTCGTTACATACTTTTACATTTTTAGCACTAATACATTTTTTCCTACATTATTAATGCGTGCTGTCTGCTCCAGGTACCCTACGTGAAGCTTGCTTCGGTTACCTCAGTGGAGGTGTGTCAGCGTCCGAGATCATTTTTACCTTTAGGTGTGAAAGGTATCACTGACGCCGCGTTTCACGACCTTTAACCTTAATTTTCGAGAAACTTAGTCGATCGCCGACGTGTAACATTTCGACGAGAGTGCTGCAAACTACAGTGATTGTTTGCTGATCGTAGATATCGCCAGTTTGTACGATGGCTTCTATTGCGTCTAGTCTGGCTACAAAACTACGGTCCTGGACAACAATAAATGAAGTTTTTCCTACTGACGAGAAAGTTGTATGGTTCAAAGGGTGTATCAACTTGTGCACTCCAAATGATTTCGAAAAAGTTTGTATTATTTTTAAAATTTGTTTAGGATTTGTTTTATAAATGTAATTTCGTATTATGTAAATGTATTAAATAATTAGTGTATTTTAATATTGCATATTATATTCGATTTTCCATATTTATTTCATATTCTTACTATTTTCATTACATATTTAAGTACATATTTTGACGTTTCATACTACATACTTTTCCGGTCTCTAGTGATGACGTTCATCACAAACGTTCGAGATGATCACGAGCTGTTAAGAATAGGAATCCTGGGCGCTGTCCTACGCGCACGCATTTGTGGTGCTTTTTCGATCTTAATTACTATGTTCTAGACTCGCGGCGAATCGATTCCCCCTCGCGCCGGCTTTGAATGTTCCGCGCGGTGACAGCGTCGGCATGCGACTGGTCATCGTACAAGTCCCAAGGCTTGGCAGTGGAGCGGGCTCGTGGTGCAGTAGACAAAGTTTGTGACCTTCGCTCTCGATGTTAACTTCAGAAGCATCAGTTTCCTCACCGAGATTCTCACAGAGACACCAAATCACGCGAGGTATGAACCAGGTTCATTTTTATAGGCCTAGGGTTGCGAGTGGGGTTGGTGTGTCATTCATCAGAATCCTTCTTTCTAATATTTAAGTTTCAGCCGTTTGCGAACCGTCGATGGGTGTGGGTGACATCTCGGGCAACGCAGCGAAGTGAGGCGCGTCTGGCACGCAGGTGTGCCGGCTGCAATTTCTGCCCGCTGGGGTGGCTCCGTCCCTCGCAAACTTCTGTGTCAGAGACCGCCCTTTTGGAGTCGATTGATTGATTTAGTGATTCCGGGCACGTCAACTACTATGGTCATTAGTTCTGTACGTGTAGTGCGTGTTTTTGCTCGGGATGTGATGGTGGTCTTCCCCCGCTGGATGGCCAGAACCGGTACCGACCTACCGTCGGCTAGCGGGGTTTTCCCCAACAGCGGGGTACCGCCCCAGCTGGCCCAAGGTCTAAGTCCCCGACCGGTCTCCCGTCATGTGTGGTAATGTAGTGCATGTTAGTGTGTGTGTGTGTGTGTGTGTGTGTGTGTGTGTGTGTGTGTGTGTGTGTAAGGGATGAGGATAGGACAAGGAAGAAGAAGGAAAGATCGCGCGCGGTCCGTAGCCCGTTTGTTAGGGTACTACTCTGGCATTCGCCTGGTGTTGATCGGACTAACCACGGAAAACTACCGATAGGAGCAGCCGGCCACTAGAATTCTCCTCCAGACAGCCAATGAATTCAACCTAGCTCAAAAGCTAGTGTCGAGAATCCTACCGCTGTCGGAACTGGAACCTAGGTCGTCCCGGTCAGAGGCGCTGCAGTTACATCAGTTGATGCACTGAGCCGCCGCTCCCGGTTTCGGAGTCCAGAATGCACAAATTCTGATATACTTGGTCGGCGCGTTTCGTAAAGCTAAATAAAATATTCGCTCACGCATTTCGCGCGACAGAAATCATCTCCCTTGAGCGGTTACATTATAATTCTATACTTTTGTGTCATAATAAAGAATCAAAAGAGAAACCGCGTCAGAAAGGTTGTGCATGTCTGTATCGTTTTATAAAGTCTAGGATAAGGATTTTCTTCGATTACGAATTATGCGGAATTGTGAATTGTATTAATATTTCGTGTCGGTATTTTGGCAGTATATTTAGTGTTTTTTAAAACTTCGTTTTCATTAACGTTTTGATGTTAATGCAATATTACTATTTTCAAAATAACAAAAAGGATTTTCTGAGAAGAGACGGTATATAATTTGAAATATTGAAAATATTCAAAATGGAGAAGAGTACGTGTAGATCATGAAATTTGTTGTCGACCTGGAGGTTTATCATTCTTTGTCTTGGTTTTATTAATTCGCCTTAACCTCAAGGAATTACTTCATTTTTCGTGGCTTGATTCTTCTGAGAGGTTGATTTACGATTTAAAGTTCTTATTAATCGTGAGGGAAAGCATCCATGTACAGATATCCAAGGAGGAAATACGAAGCTTTGAAAATTAGCTAAGTCAATTTTAAGCCTATTTTATGTAATAAATTCAAAAAAAAAATTCGAATGGTTAAGCTGTAATATGCCCTTGCAAGTTAGCTAGAAAAACACTTTCTTGGTAAAATTTTCATTTCAGCAAAAGAAGAATCACCCCAAAAGCGCTTAGTTTGTTTATTGGATATAAAAGAAATACATACATTTATTTCAAATGAAAAAAAATAATTAAGAAATAGAGAAAAAACAATTGAAATTTACACCGCTACTAACGCAACAAATAAATCATTTTTTATGAATTCGATTTATTGAAGTTAAAAACAGAAAAATATCATAAATAAATAGCATAATGCCCAAATAAGAAAAATAACTCGATTAACTATTATTTTTGAGTTGATATGAAAATTATAATTTTGGAATATTCCCGTGAAATTATATTTCTCATCAGTTACTTATATTTCACCGTCACGTATCACATTTTTAGAGACACATATGCTTTTTGAAGAGAAGTGTGATTAATAACAGATGCAGAAGGCACACCGGCTAACATTCTCGAAATGTTATTTCTTATGCAATGCAATTTGACAATAGAGGCAAATGAATTGTCTTATCCATGCAATTCAGTTGTTTTCCACCCAACTCTCATATCCCTATAAAGTATTTAAGGAAGTGCAAGTGTGCGTGTGTGCGGATCCGTCTCTCGCGGTTAGACCATTTCTCGTGCACAAACGGGACAAGTCATTCGACGCGGGATCTCGGTATCCTGCAAGGGAACTGACAATTTGTTTTCAGTTCCGGCCAGAAGATTCTAAGAAATTTCCAAAACCGTGATTTTGCGTGTTTTAGCATTGCGATCTCAATGATAACGTCAGGAATTAAACCAACGCCGCCCAAATGGATCTATGGAGGTGGCACTGATTAAACCAGAGGCAATATTCGCTCTTCGTTCTCATAATTTTCTTTCATGAGGATGGCAACTCTGATAGTTGCCATCTTTAAGTAAACAAGTGAATTATCAAGTGAATCGCGCGGCAGATTTTATTTCATTTTCGTCCACATAACCGTATTTTTAAAAATAAATGTGCAAAATTCGAACAGTATTGCCTTGGAACGTATTAAATTTGAAGAACTTCAAGTGAATATACCTCTGGAATATCTTATGGGCAGCGTACTAGCTTCCTGTGCTGTTGTCCCGGGTTCGATTCCCGGTCGAGGCAAAAATATAGTTGTAGCTTTCCTTTAAAATCGTCTCAGTTTCTGTAGCTGTGTGACGAAGAAAACCTCAACCTGGCGGATCTTGCCCAGTTACGGTGAAGAGAATATGCCGTGTTCGCCTCATGTCGCTCTTACCTTTAAGCAGGGGAATTTAACTAGACCCAGGGTTGGGGGGCACAGGTAGCTGGCCGGCGAAGTCAAACTACCGACCCAATAACGCCAAATACATACATACAAGTGAATATAGAGAAAAAAACTGAGAGCAATGCTAGAGAATGAATGACCGTTCTTACGTTCGACTTCTCAGAGTTTCATTCTTAAGAGTGCAAATACCGATTTTTAAATGAGTGTAACTCACACTTATTCATAGGTAATACCACGAGTGCTTCGGAATTTATTTGATAATTTTCAAAGCACGAGTGGTATTTAATAGGACTATTCCACGAATGAAATTACGTCCAACAGAGTTCCAAAATGTGGCAAATATTAATATTAAATCAGTGCACTCTACTCAATTACTTTTCATATTTCGCTGTTCTACCATGACCATCTGTTAATGTGATGCAGATGAGCAAGGTTAAACCGTACGATCGATACATAATCAAAATCGAGATAAACAAATGAATATACTGACGATGACATAAAATGTTTGTTTATTTTGCATAAAAGTAACAAACTTCCGATGTAATAAACATTAAAATTTAAAGAAACAAATGTATATTCTTTAGTTGAAAATACATTTATTGAACACTCACTTTATAAAATTAAATGTTGAAGGAACTTCTTTAATTTTATTCACAATCGTGTTGGATTCTGAAACAGATGTTTGATGATGAATGTTTGTCTTAATTTATTTATGATTACCAAATGGTGTTGCTCATTAAGATTCAGGTAGGGCTTCAGTGATGTAATAGCATCGTCTCCTATGTTATTTCAGTAGTATACATACCTTTCACGGCTCTCACACGCAACCAATCTTTACAAATGAGGTCTATAAAGAAAGAATTTCAGGGACGTGACGAATTGCACTTTGACAAAAAATATGAAGGATTTGTTTAAAAAAGAGCATATAAATATTCACGGCCTATACACTTTATATTCTTCTCCGTGTTTTCTGGAGCTTCAAGAATTATTTCATTGATTTGGTCGTCAGACGGTTCACCGATCTCACCAGGTTGTAACTACTGAAAATAACTGAAAGCGATGTTAAAATCAACGAGGTTATATTATATATACGCGGTTTATTCCACACAGCGGTTGATACATACCGCCTCCCAAATTACACGAGTCGGAGCTTATGATAGGCCAGTGGGTAGGAGAGGTAAGAAAAATCGGATAGAAAAAGCGATAACGTTCTTGAGATACGCCACCCTGATTGGGGCATGTTACATGTATAGTTAAACACTATTGGTTTTAATTTCACGAGTGGAATAGTCTCATTAACCTGAACTAACACCTTATTCACATGAACATAAAAAACCGTTACCTTTTAATATTTGTATAGATTCATCTACAAAACAATTAGTAGAACAATTGCAGAAGTAGAAAAAGAACACAAATTTGACTGACATTGTGGAGTTTTAATCTCTTCAAAAACTAGGAGGCCAAAATATGGAAGTGTTACGCAAACCTGGGAAAGAATCAAACGTATCTGTAGATGATTTTGCGACAGGCTTTTCGGAACTAATTGAGAATGATCTTATAGAGAATTATTAGGATTAGAGAATAGCGCAGAACAGTTTGCAGGTGAGCTTTTATGTGAATTTTGTACGTATTAACAAAAGAAGCGTAAAAATGTAGCTGTAATACATTCTAACTATTCGCATCATCCATACCTGAAATTATTTTGTGCGGCGATTATAATTTTGAAATTACAGTATTTCCCGTTCGTATCCCGTTCATATGGAGGTAACACACAAAGTCATTCGGTGATGGAATTTTTGATGTCGTTGGGTGATTGATTTTTTCGTGTTTCCGGGCGTGTCAACTACTTTGGTCATTAGTCCCGTTAGTGTAGTGCATGTTTTTCTCGGGAGATGGCGGTTATCTTCCCCCGCTGGATGGCGAGATCCGGCGCCGACCTACCGTCGGCTAGTGGGGTTTCCCCCTAACCAGGACTCTCCCACCAGCGGGGCACCGCCCCAGCCGGGACAAACACTTAAGCTCCTGACCGGTCTCCCGGAATATGTGGTAGTGTAGTGCATGTTAGTGTAAGTGTATGAGTAAGGGGAGAGGATAGGACAAGGAAGAGGAGGGAAAGATCGCGCGCAGTCCGTGGCCCTTTTGGTAGGGTACGACTCCGGCATTCGCCTGGTGCTGATCGGAGAAACCACGGAAAACTACCGATCGGAGCAGCCGGCCACTAGAATTCTTCTCCAGACAGCGATTGAATTCGACCTAGCTGAAAAGCTAGTGTCGAGAATGCTGCCGGCGTCAGGACTCGAACCGAGGACCTTCCGGTCAAAGGCGCTGCAGTGACATCAGTTGATGGACTGAGCTACCGCTCCCAGTAGGAATTTTTGAACGGGAGTATAACGTTATCGGCTACTACGATTAGTTGGTAAGTCCAATGTCAGATACTCTAAGAATATATTTGAACGAAGCTAGACATAAAAGAAATGAAATATGAAAGACATTTTCAACACACGCAACTTTTCTTTCTCGATGGACTGATGAAATGCTGGTAGAGTGGGGAGTATTAGTTACTAAGTCGGTACCTAGAATACCTCGTGAAGTAAAGTCAACCTCTGAAAAATTGAAGTCAAACCTGCTACGGCCAGATCAGGAAATAATTCAGTACCAAGTTTTGTGCTCTGTTTATTCAGAACTTCATTATACCTTAATTAATCTTTGCTCTCGTACGTCTTTGGCAGAAATGATTTATCACAGATTCGTATTGTAAATTGCCCCTCGCATTTTGTAATGCATGGCTGTTTAATTACTTGACTTGGAAAGCACACTGACTTGTTTACCTGAATATTATTTTATTATAATGAATTTTTTCTTATTATCTGTGTCAATCTAAATAGTAAAAAACGAGACAAACATTTTTAATGACCTGAACTATTATAAATCAACACATTATTAGAATATCAGTGGAAAGTTGATGGAAATAGTATGTAAAAAAATATAGTTACAAAAAGTATTATAAATTGGTTTCCTTGAATGTTACTTTTCTTTACTGGGTCTTTCTGGAGATTGTAAAGGGTTATAAGTTATTCTTGCGTTTATTCCACGTACACTTGCTCCAATGTGCTGAATCCCAATCTAAAGCGTAACAGTCAAAGCATACATCAACGAAGCCAACGATACGCCAGCGAAGTTTCTATGTTTAGAATGAAATCAGTGCTCACTGCGAGCACAACCTTCAACTGTTTATTGCTCAAGGGAGGGGGAAGATAAGCCATCGGTAAAGAAAAGTTACACTATAATCAGTTTCATAGATTTCCCGAAATTTTACTGGATATACCTGTCCGTTCATTTATTTCGAGAATTTTCTCAGGAACTTCTTCTTTCATTTTGTACGAACTAACAGTCCAAATATCAATATTCAATGATAATTAGTATGAACTCTGTTTTATTCTGACGCTATATTGATAAACGAAAACAGTGCTTGTTTTTCGCTTTTGATGATTTCATTTTATTTTAAATTTAAATTTAAAAATGTTCTGAAATATCATTTGGTTCAGCAACAAACTAGTAAAACATAAAGTTTTGAATGCACCAAGGGCGTTACACTTGTTTTTGCCCCTCGAGCGACTTCAACCTGTAGGGCCAGAGACCTTCGGGATAGGAAGTCGCCCTCGGGGCAAAAACGTATTTAACTCCCTAGATATGTACAAAAATAACCACTCTTTCTTACGGAACGCATTGATCTTAATGTCAAAAGTATTCTTTCTCCCGTCAGAGTCATGTAGTTCATGTGAAAAGCACAAATGACATTGTGTAATCGATAAACGTCGGGGGAATAGCCTGAGTCCCGTGTTTCATATCGTTATATTCATGCGTGTTGTGTAAGTCATTCAGAATACCTCTTCACGTAACGGTACAATACGCATAGTATATCAACCCGTCCACCTTTAACATTTAAATATTGATGCTCAAGCACTTACTTTTGGAAGAGTTATTCCGTACACTACATTTGCATATGTGTCAAAGTATCTCAAGCATGTCATTTGATACTGTACTATATAGTAGTCGTATATTTTTGGTGCAGAATAAAACCGTCACTTTTTATCAGTATTTTCTTTCAAAAATATCAGAACGATTACAACCGTTCATTTATTAGAAATTATAATTACTTTAATCTAAAATTGGCATTAATCAAACTGTCATATTAGATTATTCCGATACGTTTGAAAAACGAAATGAAAGAATAGAAAAAGTTATTTGCGATGGGAATCACAAATTTTGATACAAATCGAACAAAATAATGTAAATTTTATATTTTAAACAATGAACCAACGAGGTCTTGCTAGTGTTCATGTTCGAAGTACATGGATCAAGGACATGTACCAAGGACATGGATCAGTGATCCGTAAATAAAGCTTTGCACATTATCTTCTTCGTTGTACATCAGAAGCCGATCGAAGATAATCTATAAAGGAAACCCAATGGGATGAAAAGTTAAAAGATGATGTGAGGAGACGTTCATAATTTGCAAATTCATGTTTGAGAACGTCTTTTTGCAAAAAATTTAAAATGGTATATTTTGAAACGAGAACCCTACAGCTCCGCCGTCTAGTGTACCCACTGCTTCTATAACAGAATTCCTCAACTACCCAACGACAGTTTCGGGGAGAATCGTAGTATTAATTACACCATGCTACCAGATATTTTTCAGTAATGTGGAATGGCTCGTGGCACAGCGCAGTTGCATTAAGGTTCCTACAGCCGGTTGCGGAACATTCACTGTCTAGGCGGAAACGCGGCAGAGGAAATTTCGTGTCATATATTGGCTTATGAGCCTGTTCAGACCTCCACGGCAGGCGAGCGGCTTGGCAGCGGATTGGCAGCGTTTTATTCACTGCGGATTTCCATTCGCGGTCGGACGCATTTTTTTCCGCTGTCGCGCCGGTTTCACCGTGGAAACCAAGGCAAAGATTCTTCAGATATCGAGTATTTTCAGCTTGTCAGTGAATCGGACACGACAGAAAAGTCAGAGAAAATACTTCTTATCGTGTTCAGAAATTTAATTAATTTTAAAAAACATTAAACTTCGAGTTTTAAAATTGTTGTTCTTAAAAGTTTGTACATTTTACTAATGAAAAGTTTCAGTGAGCGAGTGCAAGTACAAGTTGTTCTTTAGGTAAGAAAACTTCATGATGGTTAAGTGTCAGATTTTCTTACATCTTCTGCAATCAGATTCAAAATTTCATCAAAACAGTCACTGGTCATTCTCGTAAATTGAAAGCGTTTCTCGGTGTGGCATTAAGGAGTGATATTATCCGTACTTTTTCCTTTCTAGGTCAAAATCATCGACCCTTTTTTCTACGTTTTCGAAAGAGATATTAACAATTTGAAGGAAAATCGTAAAGGAGCAAAAACTACCATTACGCATGTGCCCCGAAAAGGTACGAGTAAAAATATTTGTATCCCCTGAATGAATAGAAGAGCGCGCCTATTCTTTATCGGATGAAAACTGTCACCAAACGCTGACTCATATTTGACGCTCCGGTGTGAATGATCCTGCGATTTCCGCCGCCGCGTCTAGCGCGGAGCATTCCGCTCCGCATCCGCGGCGGATTTTCCGCGCCGGTCTGCGGGAGCCTTTACCCTTACGCTCCAGTATGAATAACATTTACGTGAAGCGAGGATTTTTTGACTTCTCTTTTTTTGCCAGTGGGAGATTCAGACAGACTAACCTTAGATGATTCCATGAATGTATCTTATAGAGTAGTATTTAGGGCTAATGTTTGAGTATAATGAGATTAGTAGTGGTATCTCATCATCTCAAAACATTATTCCCGTAACATTTCTTAGTACTGGAGCACACATTTTTAAGAGAACAAGGAGTCATTGATTTGATTTAGAGCTTATTATCCCAGGAATTTGTGAGAATATGGATCATTGTTCTTAGGTAGTAATAATCAATAGTTACTTGAGTATTATGAAGACAAGAAAAGGACGTAATCGAAGAGAATGAAAGGGAATTTAACGCCCTTCTTTCTTACCAACTACTTCTATTTCATCAATAATATTTGAGATAGTAAGATTGTATTGAACTTAAATAGAAAAATGAAGTAAGGAGTTAATACTTTGTTAATAATATTTGTAGAGATTGTAGTAGAGAGTGTAGTAGATTGTAGTAGATTCGTAAAATTCAACAATATTGGGGAGAAAAGGCTCTCCAAGCTATCTGAAAACTTGTAAATGTTCCAACATAAACTCGAACGTACATAGATCATTCAAATAAAAACCTTAAAAGTGCAATACGTTTTGTATTGTAACTATGAGGAACAACTTGCGCACATCATTGTTTGACATAGTCTCCTAGACGTTCAATAAAGTGTTCCAACACTTTGTGAATGCACAGATACCACATTGAAAGAAGTATTGTGGTCGTGTCTGTAGTCAGTCGTGCACGGCGGTCGCCTCTTCGTCACTTCAGAAATGCTTGCCCCCCTTTGCTTCTTCGAGTACACCGAACATATAAAAGTCGCTAGGAGCGAAGTCTGGTGAATAAAGTGGATAACTAAGGCATTCATATTTGATACCCCAGATAGATCTGTCAAACGGGCTGTAGGCGGTCGGGCCTTGTGATGCTGTGACAATACTCCGAAAGTCAGAAGTTCTCGTCGTTTACTCCTGATTGCAGGTCAAACATAATTTGCCAACATCTAAATATGAATGACTCCTGTCTCTCTGTCACTCCATTTTCCATGCAATGTTAAAAATGACTCATTTTGCATCCCAGAAAAGAATGAGCGTGAATTTCCTAGCAGACTGTTGATTGCGGATTTTTTTCGGATTCGGCGAGGAGCTGTGGCGCCATTTCCTGCTTTTTCGTTTCTGGTTGGTAACAGTGCACCCAGGTTTGATTGCCAGGAACAATTTTTCCCGAAAATACATCACATTTATCGTGGAAACGTCGCAAAAATCCTTACCAGGCATCAACGGAACGATCTTTCAATTCGGCAGTCGACGTGGAACCCAGTTTACAAACACTTTATTGTATTGCAGTACTTTGTTAGTGAATTGCCGTACATTGTGGACAGTATTGTGTGCTGAACCAACATTAATATCCAAAAATGTCGCTTGATTGATTTTTCGAGTTTCCGGGCGCGTCCACTGCTTTGGTCATTCTGGTTTGGTCAACTGGTTTTTCTCGGAAAATGGCGGTGATGTTCCCCCGCTGGATGGCGAGATTCGGCGCCGACCTACCGTCGGCTAGTGGGGTTTTCCTCCTCTAACCAGGACTCTCCCACCAGCGGGGCACCGCCCCAGCCGGGACAAGCTCTAAGCTCCCGACCGGTCTCCCGGAATATGTGGTAGTATAGTGCAGTGCATATTAGTGTAAGTGTTGTGTAAGGGGAGAGGATAGAACAAGGAAGAGGAAGGAAAGATCGCGCGGGGTCTGTGGTCCGTTTGGTAGGGTACTGCTCCGGCATTCGCCTGGTGTTGATCGGAGAAACCACGGAAAACTACCGATCAGAGCAGCCTCCAGACAACGACTGAATTCGACCTAGCTGAAAAGCTAGTGTCGAAAATCCTGCCGGTGTCAGGACTCGAGTCTAAGACCTCTCGGTCAGAGGCACTGCAGTGACATCAGTTGTTGCCCTGAGCTCCCGCTCTCGGTCAAAAATGTCGCTATTTCGTTCAGTTACATGCTTATTATCACTCACAAGCTCTTTCACTGACACAATGTTCTTGTCCTTCATTACGTGGTGAGCCTGCCTCAGTCGTGAGGATCTTTCACAGAAATTCCTTCGCTTTTAAACTTTCTACACCACTCATACATTTGCTGCAGCAACACACACGACTCATCGTACTGTGTTCTCATTCTGCGATGAATTTCTATTCGTTTCACACCTTCACTACACAAAAAACCACACTGCTCTATGGCGGTAGATGCTGATAGGGGAGCAAGCCATGTTGTTGTGAATACTGCTGCCTTCTCCTGCGTTGTAACATCATTCTACTAGCAGCAGGTAACTGTCTGAACCTCAAGGACCACTACTGCCTACTACTGAAAAAATTGTATAACGTTTCGAAATTCAATGGTATTTTTAAGGTTTTCATTTTAATCTCCCTCATATTTACCAATACACAATGAAAGTTAAAATTTCATTCTCTTTGTATGTTTTACTTATGAACTAGTAAAATGTTTCCTAATAAGTGAAGAAAAAAGTATAAGGAAAAAAGGGGGTCCGCAAATGTTGCAAATGTTATCCATTTACAGAATACCCATTTATCAGCTGTCAGTTCAATAGTACAAGCTGCTATCACCTCCAGTCTTATTATCGATTAGTGACGTTTATGGTGTTTTGAAGGAAAAAAGGTCAAACGCGCAACTCTCACCGTGGACATTTGCCCATCAAGAAATACGCCATAACCACAACGGTACATTCTTGGTCTTACATACAAGTTCGTATCGATAAAAATCGATAGGTACGCAGTAAATGTCATCCAATATGAAGGAAACTTTGTACTTTGTTCTGCGTCTATCACAGTATACTGTGAATTTATTTCTTTTCTCCTGATATTTTACTATTACCAAATCTGGATCCTATTTCAACAAACATCTAATACTATGAAGGGGATTACTTCCACTGCTGTTAATATTGTTACTTCTACCATTACCCTGCTATGCTCACAAATTCACTCAATGTTAACACTAAATTATTAAATTTACTTTCTACTTAATCGTGGATTCGACATACAACATATTATTCCTTACCTTTTGTATGCACAATTTTCCTGTTGTATGCACTGTTTTCACAATTTTCTGCTTATTCCACTACTTCCAAAATTTCTCGTGGCAACGAATTCACCTTTTGTGTAAAGAGTAACCTTGAACCTAATTACCATTAACAATCTTCATTTAGGTAGAACGCATGTCATAACATGGGTCCGAGACAAATTCAAATTAGCTTCACTTCCTTAAACCATTGTAAAATTGTTAAAGAAAAATAGCGTTTGCAACTCATTTACAATGTTACTTTTTTCACTCATAAAATTTTCCGAACTCACCTAATGAGAATTTATCGATAATATTTTATTGTTGGTGCAAAAAGGGTCATCACGAAATTAACTGAAAAACCAAATTACTATTATTGATTCATAGAGGGCAATAGGTTACAGTCAATGAAATGCATTAGTGGGTGTTTGCATGCCATTTTACTGCTCTGTTCCTGTAAATAGTTGAGAAAGTAGTTGTTGGAATCGTACGTATATTAGTGAGCCCAACCAACACCACCTAAATGTGTCTAGGTGGTGTTGGCCCATCATAATGTGGAGATCACTGACGTACACTTATATTACATGTTACTTGCATTTTACGCTCACGTTTTCTTGAATAGCTTCCCCCACTCCTTTAATAACATTCGTTGAATTCAGTATAAAGGAATAAAATTCAGTAACAAGCGTTGTTAGCAAAATCTGATGATCAGAAATGTTTGCTTGGGTGTAATAGAAACTATTTTGCATCGAAATCCAACTAAATATTTGATATAATAATCCTGCCGTCAAAACAAACAATCTCCCACTCCTCTCGGATAATAGAAGGAACAGTGGGTTCGTGAGCTGTTTTGTGTATTCATTGAACACTCTGTTGCTGAAGAATGTAAATGTGAAAAAAAAGAATGTAGTTGTGCGTCGGCAAAGAGGTAATCGGGTTTACAAATCAACAGAAAATGTTCAAATTGGCAGGAAACGAAAATGTGTTTGTAGATATGAACCTTATGAAAGAAAAATTAGACAGGTAAAAATGTAAGTATATCATCCTTACGATCAGTAAGCCATAATAAATACAATAAACGAATTGCACTGATTCTTTATGAAAGTATTTTATTATACACGATTGTGTAAATATTTATTCTTTCAGGTAATATGTACGTGTCATTATGAATGTCGTTATTTCAAGGACCGTACGAGGAGGGAAAATACCATAATTTCTATACAGAAATTTGTTCACACTTTTTTTTATACATGTTCAAAAATTTTTTTAGGCTGATATTTTATCCTTAGAGCACCCTAACAGAACTTAGCCTTTATTAAAGAAAAAAAATATTTCATTGAGATCCTTCTAGTAGTTATTTTATGTCTTATTTTGTATGTGTTCCATATAAGTTTCTGACAACAAAACGATATTTTTTGTTCTTACAATTAGATAAAGATTTGTATTAATTTCAATAAAATCAGTCAAAGTAAATATTTTCCTTGTACATAATTATGTTTTTGGTACATAGCCTCTCAGAATTAATATACTCACCATGCACGAACAGAAATATTACGAACGCTTTTGTCATTAACTTACACAATTGGAGATTTAAAATAATGGAACTAGGAAAACATTTCTTTACGATATATCTTTGCGTACAATTTGACTTATTCTGTACAAAACTATAAACTTCATTCAAGAGGGTAACCTTTGTTCTTTATTCAGATAACTGCAGTACAGGCCTTCCTCTAGTCAGCTTTAATGGATTTTACTCAATGAGATGGCTTTTTAATAAATGTTTATGGAATGTCACAAATCATTTAAATGTAAATGTTTGCCATGAATGTAAAGCAATGTCGGGTGCGAGGAGTCCAGGGCAAGACTTGCGTTTAAGAGAGTTATAGGCAGATGTGCATCGCAAACGGATTTTACGGGAGCTTGCCAACGTCAGAATACCACTTTTGCAAACGAATAAAAGGCATTATGATACCAGGATAATACTTCAAAGTGATCGAGACATAAATGGCAATGGTAAGATGTACAAGTATATAATCGTTAAGGTCTTTTTTGACTGTTTGATTAAGGTAATAAGTCGCGGGGATAAGCAAATAATACTCGGACAAAAACTTTTATTAACACACGCCGAATAAAAGAGATCCAAAGGCTCTAATGGACTGAAAGTTACTTCCTATTATTTGCTGTTGTTTGCTTGATCATGCTACCACCACCATTGCTAGGCAGGGATGTTGGAAAATATATTAGGCGGCTTAATTGAAGGTTCAGAAAAGCCGAGAACTCTCACCATTAAATCCATTTTATGCATTTTACCAACCCTTGCCTATTACTATTGCTATAATAATATAATAATAATAATAATAATAATAATAATAACAATAATAACAATAATAACACCATGTATTGGAAGCAGCAAGACCTTCTCACAGAGCATCAAATAAAAATGTCAGCTTGTCTTCTGTAGAACAACTTTCACTGAGCGCAGGCCCGTGCCCTTTCGTTCTGCAAATACCGCGCACTATATACCGGACAGCCTCAACGCACAAAGCATCACGTTATAACCAGATATCACTCACCTGCGCTCTAGGGACAGTGGCATCAACTCGGTAATTTGTGGTTGTCAGCTATTTGCAAGTTAAAAATGCATTTTCTGTATGACATGAACAAAAGAAAATTGGTAAAAAATAGTAACCAGGAAAATTCTTTAAAAAAAACTTGAGTTCCATTGCTGACGAGGATATAGAACTAGCTTCAGCATAAAATAGACTGAGATGGGCAAAATTCTGCTAATGTTTTAATCCTTGGGATATCTACAGCTGGCAGACTCTCCGTCGTTGGTTAACTCCAAATCCTGGCAGGAACTGGCACAGAGTCGAATCTGATTAGCTGTTATGCGGGTCCTCGTTTGCTAACTTTGCATTCAGATGAACTCTTTTGGTATTGTGAGTAGACGTACTAAGTGTGCGTGCAATAACGCTTTTTTCTCTTTCAGAGAAGGCGCTAATCCGGATGTAGAGTCCAGAATTCTAATATAATGCTGTGTCTCTTGGCATATGTGTGATTAGATGAATTAGTCACATTACTAAAATGACAAATAGAAACGAATGTAACAGGTTAAGAGAATAACAAATCAGCAAGTGAATCATTTTAAATCTACGTATAGTAATCTGGCAACCTGCATATGTCCGTCCGTTACCCACGATTATACGCCACGACAGTGCGTCAGGAAACACACTCCGCTGTGTCACCGTTGCTGGTGAGAGTGCTAACAACAGAAATTATGTTGGTATCACTAGAACCAGCCAACGCCGGGAACGTCCGATTGATGATTGATTGATTGTTAGTGATTCCGGGGGCGTCAACTACAGAGATCATTAGTCCCGTAAGGGTAGTGTGTGTTTTTTCATCGGAAGTTGGCTGTGATCTTCCCCCGCTGGATGGCGAGATACGACGCCGACCTACCCCAGTATGTGTGATAGTGTAGTGCGTGTTAGTGTGTGTAAGGGGGGTGAGGATAGGGCAAGGAAGAGGAAGGAAAGATCGCGCCCGGTCCGTGGCCCGTTTGTTAGGGTTCTGTACCGGCATTCGCCTAGTGTTGATCGGAGAAACAACAGAAAAATATCGATCAGAGCAGCCGGCTGCTAGGATTCTCCTCCAGACAGCGACTGAATTCGACCTAGCTGACAAGCTAGTGTCGAAAATCCTGCCGCCGTCGGGACTCAAACCTAGGACCTCCTGGTCAGGGGCAGTACAGTGACGCACTTAGTTGATGCACTGAGCCACCTCCCACGGTGGGACCGTCCGAAAGGTGGTGCAGGTAGAGCGGGGAAGAAGGGATGAGGTGTCGGCAGCGAAGCTGAGGGCAGGAGCGGAGGTGGCGACAGGGCGGAGACACTTTCCTGGCGCGTTGTAGCTCTTCCAGTTCACCATTCGGAGCAACCGACGTATCATTCGACACGTCTCTGTCAACGATTTGGAAAGTTACAGTGTTCTGAAAGGATACTTGAAAGTTCGTAAGATAATTCTAGAAAAACGTATTTGGGGAGGAAATTAATGACTTAAACGCATTTTGGTGGGAATTAAGGTGCCTACAGGTGTAATGACGGAGCTCATTCAATTGTTCGCGTCAAGAATAATCGGCTGGAACTATTTTTTTAGCAAGATTTGAAAATATTGCGAAAGAAATGTAGTAGGAACGTGTTTTGGTGGGGAGGGGAGGCAGACACATCCACAGTGAATGGTGAAGCGCTGTGAACTAATATATCGCTTTACCAGCGTTACAAGAATCGTACGACTTTATAAATCAGATTGTCGATAGTTACATCTTATTTTGTAATAAACAAACGTTTCATGGAAACTTCCTATACCCGTCGTATTATCTTTAATTTTTGTTTTAAGAACTTGCATAGCGAAAATAAAAATGTTTAACATTAATTTCTCTGCTGAAGTCCACACGATAAGCTAGAGACGGTGTAGTATGGTCCATATAAGAATCATCGAACTACCGACCAAAAATACGTCAAAATCCATGGAAGTTTGTTTTTAAGTTCTACAATTGGAGAGTAATCTAGTGAAGTATGGTTCATATAAGATAGTACAGTATAGTTCATATAAGAAACAACAAACCCCCGACCAATAATACGTCCAATTCATGAAATTATTTTTAAGTTTTAAAATTGCTGAGTAATCTAATACCTTCCCAGAATACGTGTAATAGTACATTATGAAACAATGGTGTAATGACGGGTATTAATACACGAGTATGGTATTACGATACGAACGAGCTACGAGCGAGTATCGTAAACTACACACGAGTTTATTAATACCCATTACATCCACTTCCATACGGTACTTTTTCTACGACTTTGTAAGTTAAACTTTTACATTGAATGGTTTTGTAGCAATTGACTCGTAGGATTCAGCCAAGTCCACCTAATCCTATCCCATTTATACTCTCTGCCCTACCCTCGAATGCTGCGGCAGGTGGCAGTGCTTACCAGTCCACCTGCGAGGGAGTACTGAGCTAGTCAAATAGGATCAAAGTGAAATACGATTCAATTTATGTTAAATATCACGAACAAAATACTAATAATAAAAGAAATGAAAACTGAAGCTTAATATAAAATCAAATGCAATTTTAATGAACACAATCGAACGAAACATTTACTAGAACCATTCTCAATGATTAATGAAGTGTCAATACTTGGTCTGTAAGCTTCTCTGTGACTGGTCAAGAACCTGGATTATAATGAAATTTGTATCGTAATGAGTATAAATGTAGCTGGTTGCAGCCAACCAATGACAGCATTTAACAATGGGAGTAGAAAAAATCTAATATTAATCGTGTCCCACGCGCATCATGTCGGGCTCAGAAGCAGAGAGGATGATGCGCACATTACACCCTTCTCAAACGCCACGCCTGGAAATCGCTCCGCGGTTCCAAGCGCACGACTTGCGCTGAGGATGGGAGCGAGCGCGGTGCGCGCCGCATAAACCCAAATGCTGCATTTCTTTGCAGCAGCAAGGCGCATTGACTTTAATGATAATTGCCGTCCTCCTATCCGGTAAATCACTTGATTCATTGCGTTGCTCTACCTAAGCAGCTCGGCGTTTTCTTTTAAACGTCGTGTCTTCTATGTGTTCCTGAACGGCCTCCTTTAGTACCGCAAATATGAATTTAACTCCTCAGGCGTGTACGTCGGCCATCCCTCACGGGATCAATCTCTAGCGTAACGACGGCATATGCCCTTCATGCTTTTGATGCATCGATAAATTTCGTGAAATGATCGCTACCTACCAGTTCAATGTAGTATATTAGCTCCTTGTGTTCCGTTTTTCACGTTTTGTCACATCAACTGTTGAATTTTTATCAACGATGGTGTGGTTGCTGACGTACAATTTTCTGTGATGGTACTACAATGGCGGGATTGACAAAATAAATTATCTAGATGTAAATTCAGGTACTAAAACCATAAGTTTGTCTGAGGAAGTGAGTAGTGTCATGGCCACCTTCACTGAAGGTGGCCATGGTAGTGTGCTATAACAACAATAAAAATAAACCTCACATTGTTGCAACATTTGCCATTGAAACCTACCTTTTTGTATTATTCTTTGTTTGAAGTACATCGCTCTCGGAAATATATATGGTTTGTTTATTTTTTAGGTTAATGTGCTTATTATATGTTATCACATTCAATAAAATAAATGAAAGGACATACGTTCCTCTTTTTTTCAGACATTTTTCTTTAATATTTTAGAAGATATTCTAACTTTGGCAAATTTAAAAGTCAGGCTGCAGCAGCTGACGGCGGGCTCTGAAAGTCACGCCTGAAGGGTTAAATTGTGTGCGAGCCGTAGGATGCAATTAGGATGCTCGATAATTTGTTCATTTGTGGGAAATAGTGAGGTATGAATTACGCATTCACGGAAACTTCTGAAAGTAATAATTACTTATTGACTTCAAGTCTCATTATTTTTCCAATATCGGACAATTTATGGAAATAATTAATTAGTTACTTATTACTTGTATTAATGGTAATTAATTTATGGAAATAAATATTTCCTATTATACATTTTTTACCTGTGAGAAAAAATAGCTGTTAAACTATTGCCAACGGGAAAGTCGAATACAAAATAAATAAAACGGAAGATTGTTGTCTTATCCTGAATGTAGATTGCAATTTTACATTATAATTTGATGTAAATGCAATTGTCATTGCATAAACCATAAAAAAAATTCATAATTTTTAAATGATAAGTCATTGAATAAAACATGTCAGGTTCCGGACGATGTATGCACTTGAAAATCAATGAAGATTATTTGAGGAAACATTCCAGAGTTAGTATACATAGCTAAAAAAGGGCTATTAAATTTTTAGTGTCTGTTCGACTTAGCAAAACATATTATCATTGATGTCTTGATTACTACTGCGAAAAGCTATTTTAGAATAAGCACTACTCGAAATATTTGAAATTGATAGCCAAATAAGTGCTAAAATCTAGATTTTGTTGTAATTTTATCGTCTAGGAAAGAACCATCATTTCACTTACAAATTCCAACACAACGGACGAATACGTTTTCAAAGACACGTACATTGCCAGATCACATCATCGATTATACTGTACGCATGTTTCGAAAAGATCTGAAAAACCCTATCCAGCCTACGTTTAATTTTATTAGACCTTTTTGATAGTACGACATCCTGCGAGACAAGATCTGTTGAAAAAAAAACCTTCTGGTCATGAACTGTGATATTACTTCCAATACAACACTTCTACCCAAAATATGTTCAGAAGCATTTTTGGGGCTTGACGAAATGATATACTCCCCTAATTTCCATAAGGTTTGAATCCGGGAACATCGTTTTTAAGGCCGAAAACGCTAACCGTCTGTCACATACATAGGAAATGAAACCGTGTGCAATCCTATACACAAACAATAAGTCATTAATATAATGAATAATTTATTTCCACTCTTGTTAAGAAAGGACGGGGGAAAGGCAAGCGAACTTGTCCGCCCTGAAAGAGCCTGTATCTACAGGAGGCGACATCGAAGCAAGCTGGTCTTCCGGCGGCGTCGACGACCGGGCTGTTTGTCCGAGGCGATGGACGCCGACCCGCGTGGCTGCGCGGACTGCACAGACTCCCCCGCTTGGCCGGCCTGCGCGGGCTGCGCGTCCGACGTCACAGCGGCCCCGGCCACGCGTCCAACGCTTGGTGCAGCTTCAACAGCAACCGACTCAGCAGGTGGCGCAGCCTGCGGACACAAGCACCGCCTCGGTCACGCACTCGTCTCGCGCCATTGCAAGCGTGCGCTGAGGGGATTTTGTCGGTTGGTTGGTTGTTTTTGTCGTGTTTCCGGGCGCGTCAACAGTCGGTCATTAGTCCCGTAAGTGTAGTGCATGTTTGTTGTCGGGAGATGGCGGTGATCTTCCCCCGCTGGATGGCGAGATCCGGCGCCGACCTACCGTCGGCTAGTGGGGTTTCCCCCTAGCCAGGACTCTCCCACCAGCGGGGCACCGCCCCAGCCGGGACAAGCTCTAAGCTCCAGACCGGTCTCCCGGAATATGTGGTAGTGTAGTCCATGTTAGTGTAAGTGTGTGTAAGGGGAGAGGAGAGGACAAGGAAGAGGAAAGACAGATCGCGCGCGGTCCGTTTGTTAGAGTACTGCTCCGGCATTCGCCTGGTGTTGATCAGAGAAACCACGGATACTAACGATCAGAGCAGCCGGCCGCTAGAATTCTCCTCCAGACAACGACTGAATTCGACCTAGCTGAAAAGCTAGTGTCGAAAATCCTGGCTCCGTCAGGACTCGAACCTAGGACCTCCAGGTCAGAGGCGCTTCAGTGACATCAGTTGATGCACTGAGCTACCGCTCCCGGTGTTTTTGTCGGTCGGCTCGCCGTCGACCGGGGGGGGGGGGCGGATGGGGAGGACTTCTATACGATCGCCCAAAATTCTACTCGCACGTCGACTGACTGCGTAGGAAGTTCGCGTTTCTACGTTTCCCTGCAAGTTTTTAATATATTTTTCTTTAATTAACTTTTTAAAAATTCATTTAACTGATGTGTTTTTGTACTGTATAATTTTTAAAAATTATTTGGAAAAGTTTTTTATTTACATTATGATTGCGTCGGAAAGTTAAGATTATTAGCAATTCATGAATTTACAACAATAACGCCACCTATAGGTAGCTCACTGGTGAGGGTGTAACAAGTAGGGTGTCGTTGAAAAAGCATGAATCAGTTCTTTTGACTTGAAGAGGTGCTATAAACAGAAATAGTAGGGTTATCAAGGTCTCTGTTATCCATTACCTCTTCATTACTGGAGTATGGAAGCCATGGGACGGCGAGGCCTCCGTCGCTAGCCCGGCTCGATTGCGCCAGCGTCTTACCGATGGCCGGGTGCAAAGAATCGGAAGAGAAAGCATCTCCTGACGCGAGTGATTGTCGACAAACGCGCCTGAGCATCGGCTCTTGAATCTGAGCGCTGCTTCGTGAAGCTGACGGGACCAAAATCTACCAGCGGCGCCCCGGCATTGCGGCCGTGGGTTAAGGCATCACGGGAATCGAACCCAGGATCGCCTCATGGATAGCGAGCACGCTGACCAGTGAGTTACCCATGGTTACCCACAAATGTATTTTATGGTTGTTAATTCATGAATTGCTAATAATCTTTAGCTATATACGCTATCGTAACTGAAGTAAAAACAAAAAAATACTTTCGCAAAATAACACTGGTCGACAAGGTTTTCTTCACAAGAAATCCGATTAGTGAATCTAGTACATTTTTTCATACTGAATTCAGATATGTAGTCAAAAGTTTTCCCTCAGGCTAGATTTTTTTGTGACATACATTTTAAAATCCGATTTTAGTATTCTCTTTGTCTTGTTGTAGGAAAGTTTATCTTATATGCAGGGATATTTTTTAAAGCTATATTTAAGGACATTATATGTAATATCATGTTGAAGCACCAATAGGCAACATTGTGCAGGTTCATTCATGTTTTAACATGCTCAGACCTTTATTAGGAGTAATGAAATTTTGTACAATCTATGAATGAACTTTCTGATGGGTTCTAGTACTTAAGTCAGTGATGCTAAATTAAAAGAAGGTATTTTTGTAGGACGACAAATAGGTCCATTAATAGTTCATGAAGATTTTGAAGGACTGTTAAATCCACTTGAATAAGCTGCCAGGCAGTATTTAAAAAATGTATGTTGCAATTTCCTTGGATACCATAAAGCAGAAAACTATCGTGACATAGTGGCAGACCTTCTGCATTCTTTTAAAGCTCTGGGTTGAAACGTGTCTTAGAAAATTAATTTCTTGAACTCTCACTTAAACTTCTTCCCAGAAAATCTTCCCAGAAAGTTTTCATCAGCAAATTTCTACAAAGGAAAACGAGTACCAAGGCAAACGGAGTTCTGATATACTGACTAACTACTGTTGGACCAGGAAGAGAGATGTTACAGAAGCAAAATATGCCTGAAAATCACTATCTACCACTTTCTAGGCAAGGTGGAATGAGTAATATATCATTTATTATTAGGCATCTAGTTCCTGGTTTTATTAATAATTATAAAATATTGAAATGAATATCACACAAAACTCCTGTCTGATGGAGATAAACTGAAATGATTTATGAATTCCGCGTGAAAAATATTTCTAGAATCTGTGATTTTCATTCTTGTGAAAGACAGACTGTTTATTTTTGTAGACCAGTGTAATTATTAAAATATCTACAATACAAAAACACATTAGTTTAATAAATTTTTAAAAAGTATATGAAAGACAAATATATTAAAAATAAAATAAACTGAAAATTAAACAAAAATTTAAAAATGAAAGTAATATAATGAATAATATGAAAGTAATATAATGAATGATAATGAAAGTAATATAAAAGCAAGGAAAACGCGTGAATACGTGTCACGACGTTTATTTAACGTATCAATATTATGAAATGGTCAAAAGTTTTGTCAATCAAGATATTTATTTAGGAATCAATGATTTTTAAAACAGTAAGACTACCGGTTAACTGCTAGTATTGTTGTTGCTGAAAGATCGAATGAATGAGAGATACTCGGCCTATTTAAAGCACACAAACTTCTAAAACGTGTTGAACCGACATGAACATGAAGTGTACAGTTTACTTTGTCGTAATAACTGACAATAAGATCTGATTATTGAACTTCATAACTTTCAGACCTAAATGTTCTCTCCTTCTTATTTTCTCGACTTCTCGTGATATTTGAAAACATTCAAAGCGGCGATGTGAATATTTGAAATAGAAACCGTGGAGAGGTAATGAATATAAGATAGGATTCAACTTGAGTAGTCCGAAAATTTGGTTTATCACATGATTTAATTTCCGAAATTCTCAAAATTCCCACGACTATTGGATACTGAAATGACAATAATATGGCGTGGACATAACAAATATAGATTTGGAAGACAAAGCAAAAATTTACATTTTGGAAGGCAAAGCATAACGACATTAATAATTCTAATTTCGAAAGAGTAACGTGAAAGAGTTTATCAACGTTGCATTACATCTGCATACACACGAAACATGTCCGCTATTATAATGAAACGTTGTACGTTTGTTGTTTGATTTTTTTGTGTTCCCGAGCGCGTCAGGTGTTGTGTTAATTAGTCCCCTAAGTGTAGTGCATGCTACAAATCGGGAGGTAGCAGCGATATCTTTCTCCCACGGGTACATGCGATCCGGTGCTTATCTTTTCTTGGGCTTGCAAGGTTTCTCTCTCTTGGGATTTTCTCCAGCGAGACACCGCCCTAGCTGGTACCAGCTCAAAACTCCCAGCTGGTTTCTCGTGCTGTGGAGTAGTGCGTCGAAGTGTGAGGGCGTCTAAGGGGGATGAGGATAAGACAAGAAAGAGGAAGGAAAGATCGCGCGCGGACCGTGCTCTGTTTGTTAGGGCACTGCCGGCGTTTGCATGGGGTTGATCGGAGAAACCTCTGAAACTATTACTACTGACCGGGAGAGGTGGCTCAGGGCATCCACTGATGTCACTGCAGTGCCTCTGACCAGGAGGTCCTAGGTTTGAGACCCTACAGTGGTAAGATTTTCGACACTAGCTTGTCAAGCTAGGAAAAACATGCACTACCCTACCACACATGCCGAAAAACCGGTCGGGTGCTTGTCGCTGTTGGCGCGGTGCCCCGCTGGTAGGAGATACCTGGTTGGCTAAAAGCCCGCTAGTCGACGGTAGGTCGGGGCCGGATCTCAGCGGAAGATCATCACCACCACATCTCGATGAAAAAAAATTAACCACACTTTCGAGACTAATGACCTCAGTAGTTGACGTGCCCGGAAGCACTAACAATCAACCAATCATCGGAGAACTACTGTTCAGAGCAGCCGACCTTTAGAATTCTTCTCCAGATGGTGGCTAAATTCGGCCTAGCAATATAACAATTGTCGAAAGCCCACCGTCGTGGCAACTCAAACTCTTAAGAGCCTTCGATTTCTCCCTGTTAAAACCGCTGCAGTTGTATCTGCTGGTGTATATACTTGTCTGTTACATCTATTGGTAATTTGCATGAAGAATGGGACACTATACTGCACAAACGATGCAACAATCACAGTCAACTCATGATGGTGTTTCATGAGATTTAAAGTGTTTGTGACTTCCGTAATCGTGTATTGCAACATGAAACTAATAAGACTGCTTTTCGTGACGATCTTCACGTCTTCCCAAAACTAAAGAAATTCATATTTTGTTAAATGAACTGTAAGTAAAAAAATATTATTATTAAGAACATCAAATATGCTAAGTTAATACACAATTTTCTGACTTTGTTTTATTAACCTTCCCAACCACATTATTTTCTTTATTAGAAGCTCTGCAATTCAACATTTCAAAATTGTTTAAATATAAAACTTTTAAAATTTCACCAATTGATTGATACGATATCACAATGACATAACAATTATTCAAAGTGAGTTTCTTTTCCACGTTTGAACAAAAATGGTACAATCAATCAAATTCAGTAATACCAAAACGCGTTTATTACTTCAAAATAATTGTGCATACTATTATTGTTTTACCTGTGAAAGTTCTGCATCGATTTCAAAAGCTTCTTCCGTTGCTTCACTCAAACTATGAGCTGATAGTTGTTCTTGCTGAACAATCTGTGTCATTGCTGTTTTTGACGTAAAGAATATTGAGGTTAAAATTTGTCTTTTTTAAGGTTTTTTATTCAAAATTGTAAGTGCAATGTATATTATATTGCATATCAAATTTCCTCAGTAACAGCTGAAGAGTCCAATATTTATGATTGTGTCATCTGTTAAAGAAGTGATTGTTGCTGAAGAAGGCCTGCTCTTGTCTTCCAACTTATCCATTTTGGGATAATGAAACATCTTGCACGATTGATGTAAGATGAAAATTGAAAATTTTGCGAGCAAGAGTACAATTCAAGGTTTTTCGGTGATGGAGGACATAACGTTGCTCGGTAACTTTACGGATAATATTTTATATTATCTTCACGAATATTTTCAACAATGAGAAGTTCACCAAATCTCTTTGGGACAAACGTATATATCATTAAAAATGTTGGCGGATATTTTATTGATGTTACCAGAATTTGTATTTTCTTGCGAAAGTTAATTATGTTTTGGAAAACGATGCAGTTCTAATTTTATACTGTTTATTACATTGTTATCACAGCGGCCACTGAATAATATGTACCAAATCTACATGGTTGTGCTATTAAAAATATTCGGAATGGGAACGTTTGGTAAGTTCTATTATTACTAGAATGTTTGTTCTAAAGGACATTCTTGAGGATTAAGGTACCATTAAATAGAACATTAAAATACTTGTAAACGTAAAAAAAACTAAAATCTCTTGTATAATTGTTTATAAACAACACAACAGCAGTTTTCCTCCTAATTGTAGAAATAAGGTTTTCACCTTTTATTGCAAACATCCCAATGAGTGCCGTATCAAAAGTGAATGTTTCTTCAATTGATTCTATATTAATTTATGCTCCCCAATACGTCTATCTTCGATTATATGTTTAATAAATATTGAGGTTGTTTTGTGTTTTGCTTTAATGTAATGATCGTGCAAACTTTTCTGACTCTTTGTTTTTCTTCCAGAACGTTATAATCCTAACGTAATGGAAGTAATTCATATGAAATTAATGAATTGGTGTAAATTCCTTTAGCATGATTCTGCCTTTGGCAGAATGGTCATTTTTATCTTAACTAGATTGATGAAACACATTTATTTTTATAAAATTACTGCACAATTAACTATTAGTAAGTATAGTTTTGTAATATTGGTCACATTGTTTCATTATTCTGATACTAAAACTTTCTTCTTCTGAACACATGAAATACTATTTATTCATGTTGAATATTATTGGTGTAGCTGAATTGGTTGCATTCCTACAAGACAGTTTCTGTTCGTAAATAAAATAACGGGAGTAAAGATAAGTTTTGATTCAGATGTCTAATTTCTTATTTGAGGTTATATTATGATATCTCCTGCTTAAACAGACGTTTCTCCCACTATGGCCCATTTATTGCGTTGGTAATAATACTTTTGTTTACATATATAACCGTTAACAGAAAATATTACTTAAAAATATTAAGTGCACGTGGGCAAAAACGTGTCAAACTTTGTAAAAATGTAATGTTTACGCAAAATAGTATTCAAATTGAAACTGTATAATAATGTAAATTTTATATTCGTTTGTACAGTATTACACTAAAGAAGATCGCAAATGTGAATTTCTATTAAATTCAAGCAAGTGGTACAAATGTCTGTGAAATAAAAATGAAACACAAGATCTGATATTTAATTAGAGAAATTAAATTAAAAATGAAAAGAGTGTAGGTTGAGAAGACATCAAATTATTTGAATGGCATTAAAAATCAATTTTTCTGGCTTAGTGACGGGCACCAAAAATAAAATGAAATGTAGTGTGATCCCTCAAAATACTCGTAAACAAATTCTTTAACTACTGGAAACCAAAATATTTTATAAATTAGTCAAGCGAATTTTCTTATTACTTTATTTGCTATTCATCGTATATTTTTGATCGATGAAACTGTTCTCTTCAATCCCAATCTACACTACAAAAATATTAACGAAAATACATAAGTCAAAACGAAGAAGGATATCTAAAAATATAACATTTGCGACTCATAGCATTTAAATTAATCTTTATTTAAAGGTATCAAAAGCAGCTAAGGAAATTATTACTTTATCAATTCAAGATGTCGATTTTTTATTTCCTTCCTTTTGATTTGTAATTACCTTTGCTCTGGAGTTCATTTCGTCCTCTACTTGCCTCTCCACATACTGCATTTCCCTTCTGTAGTTACTCGAACCTAGGACCTACCGGTCAGAGGCACTGCAGTGACATCAGATGATGCCCTGGGTCATCTCTCCCGGTCACTCTCTTTGTACACGTTCACTTACACAATTATATGCACTACACTACCACACATATCAAGAGCTTAGCGCGTATCCCGTCTGGGAGATATCCTGCTGAGGGAGATACTGCGGTGGACCTCGGAAGGTGACGTGAAGTCAACGCCGGATCTCTCGCGGAAAGAAAACACCGTCCGGGATACAACATGCTCTGCACTACAAGATTTATGACGTAAGTGATTGGCGCAACCGCAAACAATACACATGCAGGTTTCCGCGGTTGGGTTCAGTGATTGAAATCATTGATCAGAACATTGAGGAAATGGCATTTCGCCCTGAGAAAATTTGCAGAGTGATGGCCAAAACGTTGGCACCTGTACCTAGGACGAGGCGTCTCCCGAATAGAAAAGTATTTAAAACGCACGTTCTGACTTGAATTCCATTTAAATACCTTTTGATTCCTTTAGAACGTTATTGACCCCTTTAAAATGTTATACGCCCCCTTTGGAATGTTGCTTGTCGTTTCGAATTCAAGAACTTCAAGATGTTGAGTGAGCCTTGTGTCTCAAAGGTTCCCAACATCAGCACGTCGACACTTGGGCACGGTCCATTGGCGCAGGAAAATAGCAGATGGACGCTTCATATCGCTCGTAGGAGTCTTCACCGTTTCATTGCCTTATCTATAAGACGATCGTTTACATTAGGTGATTGTGTCAGATAACCTTTTACTTTGCACTAAAAGCAAGATATACTTATGAGAAGAATAATGATCCATTACTTTTATTACAAGGGGCCTATACCTATGAGATGTCGACTCGTTTGATTCACAACTGAAAGTAATTTCGTTTACGAACATTACATTACAAATTTCCATGTAACATCTACACATTCGAAAAAATGCATGATTATTAAATTTGTCACGAGCTCATTAATTGAATTAATGTTTTCTACTTTAAAAAAATGTGACTTAATTTTGTGTACCAAGGTTGTTGATATATTTCAAATATTACAAAATTAATTATGTTTTTAAGTTCTTGGAGTTATTTGGAAGACCAGATTAGGCACTTCTTGTTTCGGAAATGGGAGCTTTCTGGAAGTACGAAAAAATAGTTTTTGAATCTGAATTTAACTTAAGTGAAACTTCAGATGAAAGTGGTGGGTAAGATAAAAAGAATCAAAACGAAAAATATTACACGTGGTTCACTGACTAATAAAAATCCCCAACAGAAAAACTATTGATTTTTCAACACAAATATTCGTTTTGTAAGTTCTCGATACCGAAAAAGCGTCGATATGCACTAGTAAACCTACTGACAACCCCAGTGTTACCCCGACATTTATTTTTCACATTTAACTATTGCTTTATAGACTTTCACAAATGTCTATTAACCCTTAGACACTGCGTGGGGTCTTTTTTTATCCCAGGGACAAATATTTCTGAAAATTATTCACATACGCTTCTCCTTTTAGATATGCTATTTACGACCAGTTTTACATGAGTTGTAATATTTTCAGTTTTCTAAGTTTGTTTGTTTGTTGGAAATAATTTGATTTTTAGGCGGTTGGAGTAAAAATGCCACATTTAACATTAAATACACAAGAAAAATTCTAAAATGGGTCCATTTCCGTTTCGAAAAATTATGTTACGGATTTTGAGTTATTATTTGGTGTATTTGTCTATTACAATTTGGTAGCCCTGTTTCAAACATTCTTATGCTGGTAAGGGAGACACCTATGTATTGTAATGAGGATATACGAGAATATTTTTTTGGAAATGGCATTATTCTTTGTTATATAGTACAACATAATAAATAAAGCAAATAAATAGCATCGTTTTCTCAATAATTCTAAATAACATTCTTGCATAAAATACTTGTTAATTATAGAGTAAAACATTTGGGTCAAAACAGAGTCCACGTAACTATTTGAGAAACAGAATTGAAGGGTTAAGCAGCCTAGGCATCGCCCCGCACGCTTCGCCCGTTTCCCCCGTTTCCCCCGCAACCGGCCTGGCATGGCCATCTTGATTATAACTTCCGCATCACCCTACAACACCTTCCGCTCTCTCACTATTCCCACCGCTCTCTCCATTCCTCCCGCTCATCACGCTTCCTACATGTCCTCCCGCTCTTTTCGGCGTATTCTAGGGACAACAACTCCCGTCCCTTCCAGCCAGCCTGTTCCGCTCTGTATGCACCTTTTGCTCATAATACAAAGTCCGTCGGGCTACCATGCCTGTCCTCCCCACACTGTCCCGCCCCTTTAACCTATTCTGCTGGATCACTTCTTTCCGATCGTCACGCTTCGCCCGTTACCCCCTCATGTCTGTCTGGTCTGCTCTGTCTGTTCCGTCTGGGGTGTTCCGTCTGGGGTGTTCCGTCTGGGGTGTTCCGTCTGGGGTGTTCCGTCTGGGGTGTTCCGTCTGGGGTGTTCCGTCTGGGGTGTTCCGTCTGGGGTGTTCCGTCTGGGGTGTTCCGTCTGGGGTGTTCCGGTTTGGTGTGGTTTGGTCAGGTCCGCTTCGCTTCTTCGTTTGTGAACAACACTAACAGCTAAAATATTCGTAAGACTTTCTCCAAAATTATTTGTCGTTCGATCTGACCCGACCCAAAACTCTTCAATTTTTAAAAACATTTGAAAAATGTTTGGGATACTCAACACGCAGCTCCTGAGGCATTTTCAAAATGTTCTCATAAATTACTACAATTTTTTTCTTTAAATTAATTGTAAGAATAGTGTGAAATTCACTTATAAAGACGGCATAGGTCCGATTTTTACTGTTAACTCTAACATTTCGAAAATTACAAATGTCTGAATAATTTTCTTCTCCTTCCTACAACTGCTGTACTAAAGTGAGTATTTTTTCCTCAAATAAAATTTGTTCTACAAAATAGTTAACTTCTTAATGTGTTAATAGTTAACTCTGGTGTTCTTTAATTTGTTCTACATTTATTGTTTTGAAAGTGTTATTAGATATAGTGCGATTTTGAGTGAAACTGGGACATTATTACAAAAGATTGAAAACAAGATTTTCTCAAAAACGGTTCTATGTTTCTTCTTCAATTGTGTTTTAGGAATAGTGTTGTTATGTACTATGTATGCTGACAGAATCGCCATATTGCTATATTATTTTGTTTTCCAGAAGTTACACAAATGTATTTTCTTTTCCATAGTTTTCTCACGTCGCGACTCGTCGTCAACATTTACATTACCCTCCATTTGTAAACATTATTACATTTCTGAGTTCAAGAGCTTTAAATGTATGCTATAGGATTTCTCCAAAACTTAAAACTTTTCTGTAAAATTAAGCTGGAAATCGCACTTTTCAGAAACGTTTGAAAGTCATTTTCTCACAAACTGCTCCAAATTATTTAAAAAAAATTATATTGTAAATGCTAATTGTACAGAATAATATGACATTTTCATTTATTCTTTTGATGTTTTGAAAATTAGACACATGTAGTTATTTTAAAAATATATCTCATATTGTTAATATTTACATTACATACATTTTCTCGTTTGTGAGTAAAATTGCTTAAACAAATTTTCAAATTTTCTCCAGAACTCTTTGGAGAAAATAAGGTTCAAAATGCGCATTTTCGGAAACACTCAAACAATATTTTCTTCAAAATGGCTCTAAAGTTTTTCTTTTAATTTTGTGTGGATAGAGCACCGCCTCAGCCAAGTCTGCTTTAAGCTCCCGAATGGTCAACCATCATGTGTCGTAGTGTAGTGCATGTAAGTGTAAGAGTGTGTAGGTAAGGGGTGAGAATAGGATGAGGAAGGACAGATCGTGCGCGGTCTTAGTCCCTTTGGCACCGATCGGAGAAACTATGGAAAACTACCGGTTAGAGCAGCCAGCCTTTAGAATTTCCCTCCAGATAGTGCTTAACTCGACCGAGATATGTTCGAAGTTTTAAGATATGTTCCAAATATTCAAGCCATTTTCAACCATATTGATACTTGTGGCTTGGAAATTTTCTGAGTACTTCATTCAACCATACATCTTCAAATGATGTCGTTCACTTCTTTAAAAATCTGAGTAATTGACTAAGACTAAGAGTAGAAAAAGTTGCTGTATGCCGCGTATTCTCTCTAGTTTTTGTTTCGGTATAGAATGAATTGGCTACTTGGGACTGCTGAAAAATTAACAGTTTTTGGTTGCGAATTAATTGAATGGAGAATACTACAGTAATCAAAACGCGAAAAATTATAAAAAATTCATAATTTATGCGTTGGAGATTAAACAAAAGTCATAAAAAGTGTTCTAAGATTTGTAAAGGGTACCTGCCTATTATGTTAATTAACAACAATCTGAAGAATACTTTATGGCAACTATATGAGTTGAAGGTACATACATGTTTTCCACTCGCAATATATTCCGCAACTGAATAGTGTAATTATATCAAATATTCCAACAATGGGTGGACATAATCAATCTTAATTTATAAAATAATAAATAAACTAGAGTAAAGATGTGCCTGTTTATGTATTAAAGAACAAAAGCTATTTTAGAAATCAAATTGGATTTAATTCTTTTTAATGAGATAATTTCTGCGTAGTGACACCAGAAACAATTCCCCCAGTGCACACCATAGCGGCGGAAGTATATAAGAAATAAAAAATAAATGAAACTTGGCTTTAGGTAAAGTGATTCCTCTAGAATAACGATCTGTGATGTTTGACAGCTCAATATGATTTCCAGGACAACCGGCAGCCGACAGAAATATTGATATATTAATGCTGGTATAATATTGCAAGTAGGTTATACAAACCACATTGAAAATTTCCTTTCGAATCTCATTGGAAACACCGCCATCCATAAACGCCTGCAATTGTTAATGCAGCAGCCCTAAGATGGGCGCGGTGCATGGAGTCACAAGTTCGGATCCTACGTAGGCACGGGCTTCTTCACACGATGGTGTGGCGTGATTGTCCTTCGCCTTTTTTCTACATCACATTTCCTATCTTGTACGACACGTCCTGAGAGGCCCGGTTTGTCGAGGTGCTTATATCCGAGACAAGTACCGGTTACATCTGTGACGGCCGGCCTTCTCGACCCCTCAATTGTTTGTGACGTGGGTAGGGGACCTTCCCAGAAGCTCTTGTGTCACCTGACACAAATCCTTCCCTTGATTTCTTTGTCCTCCTCGGTACCTTGTGAGGGCAAAATGAAACCAGTGTGCGCGACGTACGGACCTACTTGACGTAGCGTCAGCGCCATCTAGATGCGTTCCTCTCAACCAGATTAAGCATTGCCAGCTCAACCAGCGTTGCCGAGTCCGGAAATTCTATGTATACATTTCAGAAAAGAGTTAGCGAACCATATCAATGCAGTAGATGGGAAAACATGGTGTTGCAGTAGAACATTGAAAATGCCAGTACCATCTGCGTTTGATATTTCTTAGTATAAATATTCATATCCCAACCTTTTGATATCTCCGGAATAACGAGCAATAAAAATCCAAAGGGTATTAACGTGACTAAAAATGAACAGGATAATAAATTGTATGTCTTTGAGGGAGACCCATATAACACAAATAAAATAGATGCTTTCCATAAAATATTTACTAACTTCAGAGCAAGAATACTCTTTGAGGTCTCTCGCTCGGAATACAATAAAATCAATTTAAGATGGCTTAGAATATTCTAAAAATTAAAACATGAAAAGTGGTAAATTGATATAACTGAATTAAATTTATTACGTGTGTTTAGAAAAACCGCGTTCGCCTGTAGCTTGGTCCCAAAGCCCTTTGCAGCACGGCGCTGTATGGCGGATGGCCTACCTCAAGTAATCGTGGCCCGGCATGTAGTTCAAATGCGGTTGGTTGTGATCGCTGTTCTCCATCTGATCGCCGTTTTGGTCCTGATCGCCGTTGTGGTCCTGATCACTGTGTTGGTTCCAGTTATGAGGATGGTTGTTGTAATCTGCAAAATTTTGCAAATTATGGCACATCGAAACAAACGACGGAAATTCGATCCTAATACGCCGTATTCATAATCGCCATTTAAATAAGGAAATGCTTAAGCTATAAGAAGTTACTTTTGGTAAGGAAATGCTTATACACTTTTGGTAATCATAGACATTCTTAGCATACAGTGAGTGTAAAAAGTATTCGTACACCTAAGGATTTCTACAAAAAGCGTTTTAATTGACAAACGTGTACCAAAAAGTAAAACAAACAAAAAAAATATCCGTCTTCCATCTGCAGAAAATACGTTGTATTTGCTTTCGTCACTTATATTTTATAGTCAAATAACATTTTACAAAACTCGTTCGTTTTATTTACATTTTTTTGCAAACTCTAACTTTTTCCTTCTGTTGACGTCATTCACATAATATTTTCTTTTAGCTCCCCTTCCATGATAGTCACTTGGCCTAAAAAAATTTCGCACAGTACTCTCACATACATTTATCTGCAATTCATTTTCAAGTTAACTCGGTATTTTTGGTGCACTTAATCACATTCTTTTGTTCACTTTTCGTAGAGTTGCACTCTATCTACTCCAATAAGTTTCTTTCGACGTCCAAGTTTTCTCACGTTTTCCAATGTTTTCCTTACACTTACCTACCAATGTCGCCCAGAATGGTGTTCCTTTGTTTAAAAACTAAGAAATTTCCCATAATAATTTCCATAGGTTATACAACCTGATGATAATTTTTCTCTTTTCTAATGACGTTTCCTTCCCTTTGCGACCCGTTTCTTCTTTTTATAAAACACAGACGTCTGTCAATTATCTATCAAACACTGTGCAAGGCCACTGATGTCTACCCTTCTTAGCGTCACAAATTTTCCATGGGTCACGCGGAGGGGAACTAAAACCGTTACAGTTGCATTTTCTGTTCGAATACTTTTTGCGTCCTTTTCGCGTCCTGAGATTTCACATTTCAGAAAGTTTCAACAGTCCTATTAGCTTTGTACATTTTCTGTTTTTGTTATTAACTTCTCTGTACACTTAGATTAATACTGTGATGAAAATATGTATATATTATAAGTTAATTATTGCATAGTAATTACGATTATTATGAAAATGCACTGGTGTACGAATACTTTTTACACTCACTGTAAGTACGATACTAGTTGCGTCTGGTGTGGCGACAGCGTGTTTGCTGTTTCATAGCCACTTGAATCCTGCCTGAAACATTCCATCATGCTGGTCGTAAACTAGTGAAATGTTTGCGTCCGGAAAATCCATGAGGGAACCGTGGGTTGTCACAGTTTCTTAAATAGCGGCAGTATCTTAAACAGTTTTTTAAGAAGTGGTGAAATCCGCAAATCTCTATTAGTTAAAGCTGGTTACCAAAACGTGTATAACAGTATTGGCAAAACGATATAGTTTCTTAAATTCTTGATTGTTGTGCATTTCCAATGGGTTTTACATGTCATGTAATTATTGATTGTTGCTTGAATTAATTACTTGGTAGTTTTGTTGAAATTGAATTGTCAAGTTCTAGAATATCTTAATGTGAACTCTTTTGTAAAAAAAGAAATTAGATTACCGTACCTTTATGAAACAGTCCATAAACTTACCTGAGTGAGGGCTGAAGTCATTGCCGGTGTAATCGAACTGGGGCCCCACACCACTGAACCAGGTCCAAGGTGACTCAACATATTGATCGTTAGTTGGTTGTTCATGCTCGTTAGTTTGCTGGGAAGAGGGCCAAGAGGGTGTGTCAGATTGTGTTGTATCGGAATTGTGTTGCTCATTTTCTGAAGATGACCAAGGGTGCTGTTCGGATTGTGCTGTATCGGAATCTGATTGCTCATTTTGTGAAGAGGGCCAAGAGGATTGTGCTGTATCGGAAGGTGATTGCTCATTATGTGAAGGCGACCAATTTTGTGTCCCGGATTGTGATGTATCAGAAGATTGATCATGATGTGCAGATTGGGACGACGAGGATGAAGACGACGAAGAAGACGACGAAGACGAGGGCGAAGACGACGACGACGTAGATGTTTTGTGTTTAAGATTTTCATTTTCATCACGGTTATTATTTTCTTGAGGGTTTCTGTCGATATTATTGGGGCGCACCTCGTGGAAGAACACAGGACCAGGTCGCCGTGATAGGAACGGGCGATTCGTGACGTCTTGCCCGTGGTGGTCGGTGGCTGAGCTCGATCGCCGACTCGGTGAATCTTGGTAGATAGCGCCGCTTTGACCTCCAACACCATCACCATGAGCGTAGTACAGAGACCCTAGCCCGCCACCACCACCACCACCACCACCACCACCACCACCACCACCACCACCAACACCAACGCCACCACCGCTTCCAAAAGCGTCGTGCAGAGCGCGTAGACCACTGCCACCGCTATGCTGCCAATCGTATGAAGTGTCGTCGGCCAGTCCCGACCGCGCAGTCGCCAAACCACTGCCCGCCCGCACCCTGCCATACGCCGCAGCTCCACTATTCGATCCTAATTTGCCATAGGAAGCCAGGCCGCCATAGAGCCCCGTCCCGCCGTAGGCTCCATCCCCGCTGTACGATCCTGCTCCACCGTGCGTCCCCGTCCCGCCATATGCTCCTATACCGGTGTGCGTCCCTGTCCCGCTAAACGTGTATGCTCCACCGTGGGTCCCTACCCCGCCATATGTTCCTGCCCCACCGTGTCCCCCTGCCCCGCCATATGTACCTACCCCACCGTATGCTCCTGCCCCACCCAACGTTTCACCAATCACCCCACCCATTCCCGCCAACGTCCCGCCCAGCATTCCGCTGCCCGGAAGCCGCTTGTATCCAGCCCCGGCACCCGCCAACAGCTCCGACGCGATCTGCGGTCGTTGCAACCGGTGTGGGACGGCCCCGCCCAGAGCCCAGTCTCCCGAAGCCGCCCTACCCGTCAACAGCGCGGGGTTGAGGTTGGAGGACATCCAGGTGGGGCGCTTGACGAAGATGCGTGGGCCGCCCAGATCGTGGACGGGGTCGTCCTCGTCGAAGTCGGTGGCGGTGGGCGTGCCGATGCGCCGGCCGTGCAGCCCTTCGAAGCTGCCATCTTTGCGCTCCGACGCCGACGGTGGCGGCACTACGGTCGCGCGCCGCGACACCCGGTGGGCGCTGTTCCGCAGGGCCACGCCCACCTGCTGCGGATGCAAGCAAATGGAGGAGTACCGTTGGAGATGGTTGCTGGGAGGGAAGTTAAAAATTGCAAAGGGCACTCAACAATAAGCACTTGATTTATATATGGAGTGGAGTTCTTTGGGTTTAAGAAAGATCAAAAGTGGACTGGAGGAGTACCGTTGGAGATGGTTGTTGGGAGGGAAGTTAAAGATTGCAAAGGGCACACAATATAAGCATTTGATTTATATATGGAGTGGAGTTATTTGGCTTTAAGGAAGTACCATCATGTGACGAATTTTTTTAGAAATAATTATATCTAGAAGCTAAGTGAAAGGCTAAAAAGACATCGCCTCTGCCTTCTTTTCAAATTACGTCAAGGCAAGACGGCCTTCCGACCTTGCAGATAGCTTCAAAGTTCTGAGATCAACCAAACAAAATAAATCATTATTATTGCAAATTTATTTATTCATCACTCAAATTTATTTATTTATTTAGTCAAAAACTGTATGTGACGTATGGGGGAGAAAAAATCATCTGCGCACGATTTCTTGAGTTTCAGAATCCCTTCCCAACAATTTAACTACTAATAGTTGAAAGATTAATAATAATAATAATAATAATAATAATTATAATAATAATAATAATAATAATAATAATAACAAATTTAAAAAAGCGAGAGATTAACATTTCAAAAACTAGATATTTTCGTTGCCAAATTATAGAAAACTTATTTTTAACGGTAAAGAAACGAACATACTTGATTTTTCTGTATTGTTAACAAAATAGAAACTCACCCTAAGCTCTACTACCACTACAAGCAAAGGAAAGTTCAACAAAACGTGCGCATAGTGAAGCTACATTTACGTCCAGAAGCAAATCAAGGGGCCATCTCAGCATTTGCTCAATGGATCAGGGAAACTGGACAAAAACCTGATCGAGATGGGGGTCATTGACCCGGAAGTACATTATTTGTTACAGGCATATTGAGTCTTTTTTTAAGATTATACAATGCAAATGTAAACTAATTCATTATACTATATCTTGTTTTTGTTAAAGTAAACATTATGTTTCTTTTTGGCGATCAGTATAGTCTCTAATTATATAGAAACAGTTTTGTAGCAGAAAAGATTTTACTTTTAATTTAAATTTGTGTACCAATTTTAATTGTTTAATTTCATCTGGCAATGCATTGTAAAGTAGCGTACATGTATTGTATGTGGATTTCTTGTAGTGAGCTGTTGATACTGACACTTGATGAACATGATTTCTACGTCGAGTATTGTAACTATAAATATCAGTATTATATGAAAATAGGTTCCCACCGTTAAGTAAGTCAGTTTTGACAAACACTACAGACTCATAAATAAATAGGCAAGGCAATGGTAAGATTCGAAGCTCAATGAAAAGGGGCTTGCACGGATCACGTGGATGGGATTTTTTCATTATTCGGATAATTTTCTTTTGCAATCATTTTGCATTCTTTTGCAATTTACTTAACAATTCATTCACAGTAAGTAATACTGAGGCTTGGAACGTACTTTCTAAAAACTTCAACTCTTGCAGATCTCTTAGTATCTGAAAAAAAGTTCAGAGTTATGTCACTCATGGACATAAGTTTCCATTTGCTTATTGAAATTTCTGGTACTAAGTGGGAAAGGAAGATGAAACCTCTTTTTTTATTAAAATTTCTTCGTTCAACGCAAGTTTTCGATCATTTCAATTAAGTCTACGTCTTTACAAATTCATCAAATACTAGAATTGTTTATGTATGTTCCCACCCATCACTGACCAGGAGAGTTTACAAGCGTTGGACAGCATACTAAACCGCTGTGCATGTTGACAAGCGGCGTGGTTTTTAAGTATTAGTCATTATAGCTATGGACTTTGGTACGTGTTCTGTAGCGTCTGTGTAGAGTGGGTTTCACATAAAATGTTGAATTATAACCGCCTCATACATGCTACCGCCTGCGAATTATCAGGACGTAAAAAATACTGCAACTGTTATTTTATCACATTATCAAGAAGTACTGTGCAGTAAGTTAATCTAAATACATGTTGATTCACTGCTTTGCATTTTCACGAATGTATTGAAATATAATTTAGTCAGGGCAGCCCCAAGCCCTTCAAATAGGATCTATCTTCCGAAGCCTCCCCACCCCTCCTTACTGAAGGAACCGATGTGACCTTACGGATGGGAAACCGATGTGGCCCCTTGAGATGGGGACCTATCTACTAAATGTTATTATTTACTGTTACTTATCTAAAAAGCTGGTTACTTATCAAAAAAGCCGTTGTACCGACTACCCTTATTTCCCGAGGAGCCTCTTTCACCGAGGGATTCCCCGGTCTTACTGCTCGACTTTTGTCCCCTCACGACCTTCGGCCGCCACCGCTTAGCAAGTGTGGCTTACCTTCTCTTGCACGGTCTGCGACTGGTGGTGGGTCTGGTGGTGCTTCTGCTGGCGATGGTGCTTGCGCTTGTGCAGCACGGAGTGCAGGCCGCCGCCGCCGCCGGGGGCGGCCGCCCCGCCCACGCCGCTCACCGCCGTCTCGGACACCTCGGAGGCGACGTCCTCGCTGATGGCCTGCGTCTTCGCGTGCATCTCCGCGTGCTCCTGCGCCGCCGTCTTCTTCACGTGCGCGCTCGGCAGCCCGCCGTCCGGCACGGCCACCGGCACGGCCACGGACGGCGCCATGGGCCCCATCACGGGCCCGGCGATCACCTCGGGCCCTTGCACCAACTTCTTCCGGGACGTGGACGGCGCCGTGGACCCGGCGCTCTCCTCGGGCCCTTGCGCCAGCGCTTTCCGCGGCGGGGCCACGTGCGGCGCCATGGCCCCGTGCGCGGACCCGGCGCTCACCTCGGGCCCTTGCGCCAGCGCCTTCCGCGACGCGCCAGGCGGCGGGACCACGGACGCCGCCATGGACCCCCGCAAGGGCGCGGCGGTCTCTTCGGGCACCAGCGTCTTCCGCGACGCGGCCGCCGACGCGACGGGATGGGCGGGCGCGTCTGCAAGTCGTCGCCCAAAACCGTGGGAAAGTGGTCGTCCGGGGTCGGACGTGCACGAGACTAGTACAAGTATGGCGAAAAAATGACATTTACTTCGAAAATTTATTCCTCTTTCTTGCAATCTTTCTTTTTTCTTTCTTTCTTTCATTCATTCTCTTTTTATTTGTCTATATCTTTATTCTTTTTTATTTTCTCTCTCTTCCTTTCTCTACCTTTCTCTCATTCTCTCTTTGCGCTTTGCTATTTCTCTTACTCTCACGTGTTTTCTCCCCCTGTATCCTCTATCTTTCACACTCATATATTTTATATCTCATTTTATGTTTCATTTTTCTCACTTTCTCTCGTTTCCCTCTTCACCTCACTCATCTAATGTTAAGGCATAATTATGCACAAATTCCTATTCGTATTTATTTTATATAATTTCACCGCGCACAAAAATATACCTTTCCCTCTAGAATCCAAGCATTTTTCAAAACAGAGTAGAATTTTATGTACCTATGAATTTGAAATTTATGCGGAAAACTAAAAATAATTTCGACCTAGGGTGATGGAAGAATAATCATCAGAGTTCTGTAAAAGTTCTGGGATCAACTTTAGCGAAATTAACGTCATCTGAAGGAGATAGCAATTAGCTGTTCTCAATTACATTTCCATTCGAAATATCAATTTCGAACCAAAATCAAATGTTACATTTAGTTTGCAATACCAAAGTCCAGTTAACTCATTGAAATCAGATTATAAATGCGCGAAGATACAATACTTCCGTCAATATTACGAATGCGAAGACGAGCAACTAGAATGAGAGTTACTCGGTTCATAATGCTACCGAGTTCCACTTACTATACGGACAAGAGGGTCTGTCTATGTTCAGCGTTCAAGTTTCAGCACAATGAAAGTTTTTCGTTATGAAATGGCAGTTTTCAAATCGAAAAATAAGAAAAGGTATAAAGGAGAAAAAGAACAAAAAAAAACAACATACAACAAAAAACAATAATATACTGTTGGAGCGTGGGCTTTCACGACCGAAGTCAATATAAGAGAAATTTTCCGGGCTGGTAAGCAGTAGTCAATTTGGCGTTCAATGACTCTTCAAAGTCAAATGGACCATGGCCTCCCAGCACGGAAAACTTCTCTTATAATACACTGTTGTTTTGTTTGCCTCCATTTTCTGCTTCGTATAGCTGATTCCCCTCATTTACTACATTAAAATTAAAAAATAAGAATTGGCACGAGAAATGTATTCAAATTGGCCTCATTCTGTTAGCTGACCTAATCAACTATTACGTTTTATGACTTACCGTCGTTTGCTGTGATTCTCGTCGAAAGAGCGAGGACCTGCAACAAAGGAAGCAGTATAAAACTAGTGATGCTACAAAAAGACACAGACTTTACAGGTAGTTCCCTTTTATATGGATTCAGTTTGATCCCACCCTCTTCCAGCTGCCAACTAATGTATTTATAAAATTTTTTCACATTTTCTCAACTTTTCGTTCCCTTAATGGTAGATTTGAAGTATGACTATAGAAATATTATAGAATTGTCAAAGCTTGTCGAATATGCAAATTTTCGTTAAACGATTTTAAACAGTTCTAGAAAAAATCGTTTCAGTCTTTCTGAAAATTAGTAATTTTAAGCTAATTTTCACGAAAACTTTTGAATTTTCGTGGAACGTTATTGAAAATATTTGAAGTTCTTCTACTTACAAATGCAATAAAGTATAAAACCATCACTAATGTAAATATTAACAACGTGAGAAATGTTTCAAAAAATTAAATTTGTGTAATTTTGAAACAATAAAAGAATTTTGAAAATAGCATTAATGGCATGTTATACATAGGGATTGCAATCCAGCGAGATCCAGAGTAATTTTAGCCCCTGCGGGATCCCGCAACGGCTGCGGGACCCGCATGCGGATCCGTAGCCTGCTCCGCGCCACCAGTCAGTTGTTATTTGACTCGTCGTTACGTCACTCGTCAACAATTAATGTGGTTTTGTTTTGCGAAAGTAGGTATAATGTTTTAGTTTTCTTCTACGAATAACTGTTTCTTATACCGGAATAACTGTTGTAACCGTTATTTCCAGCTAATTTTATTGTGTTAAAATACTTTTAAAAATATGATTCTTTAATTTACCAATTTACGTAGGGTAGGATAAGTAGTTACGTAGATAAAGTTAACTGGTACGATTTTTTTTGTTTGAATTACCAAGTATTAGTCTAGCTACTAGGTATTAGAGGTGGGTATTAAAAGTTAAAACAACTAATTAAACATGTTAAATTAAATAAACAGTTAACACAGCTAAAAATATTCACACGAAAAGAATATTATGACTGTTCAAGAGAATGGACGAAAATTAACAGGAGTTATTGCTTTACAGATTTTTTTAAGATGTCTGGTTCGAACACGGCACGTGAGGATATTGGTGAGAAAAATTAGAAAAGCTTGTGACATTATTTCAAAAAGTCTGAAGATGGAGGGAATGCAAAATGTTTAATTTATTGAAAATTAGCCAACGATCTACCTTTGGCTCAAAAAAACACTTGCAAACAAAATACAAGAGCCGGGCAAAACGCATTCTACTATCAATCGGTATCGCTGGCTTTGCATTCGCAGTCTCGGAGCCTCTGAGGTCGAGTTCTCATCTGCCTGTTGAAATCTATACGTTGGTCTCCCTCACGAATCGGAACTATCAGAACCGCTCCATTCTCGGCTGTTCTTGCTAGTATTGGCCGGTATCGACAGTCTCGGCAGCTCGGCCGCTTGGCGCAGGCTCGGCCGCTCAACGCAACTAAGGATTCAAAGTCACCGCGCGTTGTGATCGCGTACTCATTCAGTTAATTGTAATTGATCAATTATAATCGCAAGAAATACAATTTCAATTAATCTATAATGCTGTCTATAATAATCTAATATGTTGAAAAGTAGCAATCAATCGAGAAATAGGAAATAATTTTTGAAAGACAAAACAAAACAATACTATTTTTGAAATGATTAAAAGCAAAAAAAGCGTAAAAAGTAATTTTAAAATCAACTTTTTTGTTATATCAATCACGTAGAATAAAAATACAAAACTAAAATAATTTTCATCAATTCTTTTTACACTGTAAATTATCACACAATATTGAAAGGTTATTAATTGGAATCTCTAATGCAATTGTTAATGCAAAGGTTATTAATTGAAATCTCTATTGCAAGTAAGCAACGAAAATACTATAAAAGGCAGAAAGTTAACACATTTTTGTGCTTTCATATGTAATTCTGGATTGTTAAGGGAAAAATTATTAATTTCATATCTATTGGAATGCCATTTAAGTTTCTTAAAAATTCAAATGTAAGGCATATTTATTAAACACAATAAGCATTTGGTATTAATTTCATCATTATTTAATAAAAACGTATATGTTAAAGAAAATTGATATGGGTACTGTTTCTACCCTGTGTGAAAACGTCTTTTCGTCACCGGGCACAATTTATTATAGAACAGTTGATGTAAGCCGCCTTGGCTTGGGCATTGGTCGACGAAATAGGACGCCAAACAATGGCGCCCACTGCAAATCAGCCTATTCTACTCCTTGTCCTATCGCCACACACGGGTAGAATTTTCAATAATTAGAAATAAATAATTCATTATCATATACCACATATGTTATACATCATATAAAATTAGGGAAAATTAATAAATTTATATCATTTTTGAGTAATAGAGAACTGCGTAACACTATAATTTAGTATAAGTCTAGAAATTACAAAAATAAATGTTTTAATTGTCTTGATTTCACCACTGGCATACGAAAGAGATCTAACACGTAATTCTTTCAATTAAGAAAGCCTTCCTTACATTTCTGTTACCTTCCTGGAAGAACATCTGGGACGGTGAGATATCAATGTCGAAAGTCGAGATTGCCCTCTGAGACGCGAGTGAGATTTGCATCGCGAATCTGGGCTCACGACTCACGGGTCACCTACAACCCACCGCTTCTTTTCTTTGTGTAAAGAACTGAGAGGAAAGCTAGCTTTTGGTATCTAAAGATACAGAATGCCAAATTCAAAAACAAATGACATCATTGGTCTACAAGGTCTAGAACGAAACAAAATATAGAAGTTCGGTGCCGAACGACTGAGATTAGTGAAAGTGAAAATGATTTAAACATACATTTTAATCAAGACTAGAAGAAAACTGAAATAAATTTCAAGAAAAAAGGCTTAGAAAAATGCCTTAAAATACATTTACATAAAAATAGGCAAAATAAATATTAGTCGGAATTGTCATTTTTTAATTATTTTTGCATATATGCCAAAAGCCTAAGGCTATCTACAAAAACTATAGGTATCGCTAGAATGCTTATGCATTGGTCACCACACAAATCTAGCAATTAAAAAACACATTGCGAGAGATCCGGTGACGCCCCACAGCATTCATTAGACGCGGTCGGCGCACCCCGATAACAGGCCAAGTTTCCGTATCGTTCGTTCTCGATAATGGCAGTGTCGGAACTGGGATTATCGGAACCAGCGTATCGGCGCGCCTGGTCTCGCCGCCGAGAATGAACGGAACTGAGGGAATTTTTGTCCGGTTCTACAAAACACTGTAGAATAATAGGTCAATCTTTCAAGAAAACACAAACGTTATTACCATCATCATCACAAAATATTGTTGAAGTAATTCTCAAAAATAAAAGTAAAAAAAAAACTATTGATAACTATTTCATAAAGGGAAATTCTATGGAAAAATTGATTTCTAAAATGGTTTGCAAGAATGGTTTTACTCTTAGTTCATTTTGTACGTCTTCAGATTTAAGGTTTTTATAGAGTGGATTTATATTTCCGAACTCTCCTTATACAATTAGATCTATAGTTATTAATTTTTCAAATACAGTTAAAGCTGACATGATAATCGACTTTTAACAATCGCAAATATTTTCGCTTAGTTTCGATGAGTGGACATCCAAAATAATCGCCGAAATCTGAAAGTAAATGTTCATCGTAAAGATACGCATTTTAATCTTTGATTCGAATACATGGTTCATGTACTGCTGAACATTGCATTGGACTAATCAAAGAACTCATGGCGATATTTAATCTTGACTTTGAAACCGATATTATCGGTGTGACGACTGACGGTGCAAGTGTCGTGATAAAAATTGGCAAACTTGTATCTTGCTATCAGCAACTGTGTTTCTCACGCGGCAAAGAGTTAGCTTTAGTCGACATTTTATACCAAAAAAAACGTTGAAAGAGATGTAGAACTTACAGAAAAGATGTTGACTGATTTGGATATAGATGATGAAGATGTGGAAGAAATAAATGATGACCAGGGTTTGAGCGTAACTATTGATACACAACCCGCTGAAGTAATTCCCGACTATAATGATGTTAATAAAAAAGTTCGGAAAGTCGTAAAGGTTTTCCGGAAGCCTCCAACTAATGATACGTAATTGAAAAAAAAAACGTAAAAGAAGAGACAGGGGAAGAAATGCTTAATTTTAGATTGCCGCACTCGTTGGAATAGCTTGCTTGATATGTTAGAAAGATTTTATAGTCTCAAAATGTTTATTGAAAAGGCTCTCATCGACGTAACATCTGACGTAAAATTTACGGAAGAAGAATGGTACAAAATTAAAAACGTAATTGACAGCTTATAGCCCTTTAAATTTGGCGTCGAAGTATAATAGAGAAGAGTGTCTACCCTAATAACAGCATACACAACATTTCGATTTATTTGAGAGAAACACACAAATTTAAGCAATGAACTATCCGAGACGCTACGTGCAAGAGTGAAAGAAAAACGCAGTGAAATTACAGCTATGTTGATTTATTTGCAGCATCCAAACAGTATTACGAAAGGTTGAAATACTTCCAATTCTATTTTTATAATGCCAAAGAAGTATAGGTTACGGCAAGAAATGGAAAATCATTTTATGTCCAGTGATTAAGGAAGACACTTAAAACGTAGAACTCATAGTTGTAGATGATGTAAATGCAGATAATAGCCAACAGTCTCTGAAAGTGGAAAACAATTTAACTTTACAAAAGGAATTAGAAATGAAGCTGAAGCAAGACAACGAAGATTACACTAAAGAGAGAGAAACTTGACAAGAGAAAGACTTCGAAAAGATATTTAAAAAAAGAAATGGCAGCATTTGAAAGTGACTGAGTTAAAGGAAAGTATTTGACTTTGATGCGCGACTATTAATTAAGTATTAAACCACAAGAGTTGAGGCAAAAAGAGCCTTTTCGTCGTCTGGCTACATATGTAGTTCCATAAGAAGTAGGTTGGGAGATAACACCATTAATGCTTTTAAGATCATATTTTCAAAAAGCGAAGTGACTTTTTATTTGATATTTCTAAATTTGTTACATTACTTAATTGATGAACTAATTAATTAATTATTAAGAAAAATTAAGAATATTATTAAACTTAAATTATATTCAAATGATACTCTTTGTGAATAAAGAACACTGATCTGATAATAACTACCTTAAATAAAGATTATAATTAATATTTTTAGTTCACTGGATTACAAAAACTACAACGAAATACAATAAAGTACTATATATTTATATTTATATTTATATATACATAATATTTATATTTGTTATTGTTTTGGACTTTTTATTAATAAGTAGCCGAACTGTAAAATAATTAGTCAATTAAGTACAGTAAAGTAATAATGACTTTATTTATGTGGCGAGACTCGGGCCATCGGGCCCGCTCTTCCGCCTAACCACGTAAGTGTTGTTGATTTGCTGGATTGCTGGACTGAAGTCAATCCAGCAAAAATCCCGCGGGATTAAAAACAGTGCTGGATTGCAGTCCCTAGTTATACAGTGCAATTAGCGCTATCCGTACGAAAAGTTTAACCTATTAACACGCAGCGTCTTCATTTGAGAACGCACATTTCTTGTAAACTCATTTGCTTTTACTGATTGATGTCGATTTAGCCGTGATCACTGAAGCATGTTTCACTCATGGCCAGCAAAGGCTCAGCTAATACAATATTATTGTTCCAGTATTTTGAATTACTATATTCACAATTCTGAGTCTTAAACCTTCGGCTACATGGACGCCATGTTTATATATTTTATTATTGCAGTCTGCAGAATACAGTTAATGATTATATTGTTTATCCAAAGTTCTTGCCATGGTAACCAATTTCTACCAAATTCACCTCCCTATTTATGAGTGCGGGAATATACAAAAATGAATACCTGTCATTATCGTGTCCTATAACATTTTGTGAAAAGACACAATATTGGGGGGGGGGGATTTCAACTAATGCGAAGGTTTACTTTCTTTCTGTACATTAGATATATTTGCTATTCTGTTTAAGAAACACCCACATTTCTCAGAATATTTAAATTGTTTGTCCTCCCTCTAATATCTTGTTCGAAATTATAAGTTCAGAATAGAAGACAATTGAAGTCTGGAAATAGACGGATTCCGGATTAAAAAATCCAGCCGTTTTGACAAACTTTTGACTGAACGATTTCGAAAACGGCTTTATTATTATTTCTTAGGTGCTCAAAAACTTACTAATTTTTGAAAATCCATCATTAGAAGTTCTTTAAAACTCCTCAGTTAACAAAAATATTAAACAATGAAATATATCTAATAGGTATATTTTAAAGAAGTGACTCGTTAAAGATACGTATTTATATTTTTTATTTAAAAGTTTTAATGAAATTCGTGCTTATTCCGTGTAATTAAATGCAAATTGCTCTGTCAGTACAGAAAGTCTAAAGGATAAATTTGAAGTCATTTCTCAGAAAATCTTGTTTTTAAAATTGTCTATATTTCACTCAAAATTGCTCAGAAAGTATTGATATTTTAAAATCTACATGGAAATAATTAAAGAACTAATCGTGAACAACAAATTTCATTTGAAGAAAAATATCTATCTCTAATATGGTAGTTGTTCGAGGAATTCCAAGAAATTTCGAATTTCAAGGATAATAATGAAAATCGGATGTCATGTTCGTAAGCTTAATATATTATTATTCTACATTCCATTCTTTCAAGAAATTTAAAGAAAAAAAATTGAAAGCGCTTTTAAGAAAATGTTGAAAATGTTCACGGGTTTTATCTGAAATATCCTCAACATTGAAAGAATTCGTTGCAAATTTGCAGATTGATCAGAAAATACTCATTTTGGAAAAATATTCTATGAATTGTGTAACAGAGGCTCCGAACATTTTCTAGGCTACCGCCATCTGTAGAAGAAAAAAAATCCAACGCCCCGGAGTCCATTAAAATTAATTTTATAAGAAATATATTATCGTTCCGTAATATCTCTACGTAATTGATTTTTTATTTATGTATTAAAAATAATAAAGTAGAAATTATTAACACGACAGTCAAATGTGCAATAAAATTAAACTTGCTTCGATTGCTTCAACTTGAATCAAAACATTAAAATAGCTTTGATTTCACGCAAAATTATACGAACACTACTCATATTTTTGAAAAATTTAACATGACCTTATTTAAAGATTTGTCTTTAAATAATATATTTCATTTTGGAAAAAAAATCTCTCTTCAATACTGTAGTTGTAGTAAGATTCCAAAAAAACTCTTTTGTAATTTTCGAATAATCCGAGTTTTCAACGAACATGAGACCTGCATCATTTTCTTAAGCGTTCTTTAATAATAAATATTTTTCAAATAGTTCAATGTTGATAAGGTAGGTATGCCACGTCTGCTCTCCTTGACTGCCTCAACGCCCCCCCCTCCATTTACCTCTGTATCTCCTACCATTCCCATGGAAAGTTCCAGCGTTCACTTGGGGTGGGGGTGGGGGGGGCGATATCGTCCCCATTGGGGATGTGGGGTTTTTACGCTACTGTTGTTCATAGGTAAACAGACAAATACACAAATGGATGTACAGAAAGATGGTCGTTTGTCCGAAAATCAATTTCACAGTATTAAGAAACCACAAAACGTGGAATCTGATTAAACTAAGAATTAGAAACGTAATTTGCTACATGTAGAAGCATGAAAAAACACTTTTACGATATCGGGGACACAGAAAACTATTTTTCTATCTCAAAACGGAACTTTTGGCTTCAGCATTACATAATATTGCGTACTCCGTATACATGTACGCCAGTGTTGCCACCTGTCCTCCTTTTGAGGGACATGTCCTCCCTCCTTTTTAAATTTATATGGAATATCCTACTTTTTGTTCTGTTGAATTGAAAATAATACTAGCGTAATTTTAATGTAATTAAATTAATTAAAGGGACTTCATGTCTTGAATATCTACATTTTTGATCAAATAAAAGGTCTCCATAATAGATTTGGCTTATTGTGATATAAAACTTATTTATGCTTATTGTTTGGTGGACAACGAAGGTGAGTGCGGGTGCGAAGTTATCCCGTCGGACGGAAAGTCTAACGTGATGTTCAAAGACTATTATGGTTTGGAATTGTTGAGTACATTGTTTACTGACCGTGGACTATCAAAAATGTAAAATGCCCTCCTTTTCATTGAAATGTCCTCCTTTCGGGTAAAATGTCCTCCGTTGGGAACAAATTTTCTGGTAACCCTGACGTACGTACATGATAAAGTAGACCCGTTCCGGTCGGCGCTCTCAAGAGCATTACTCAGCGCACGTGCCCTGAATGGCCACAAGCAGAGTTTTTTCTGAGTACTTGTAATTGCTCTTGCTAATTGCAACGTTATTTAATGGCTAGTGATAAGAGTCTCAGTAGTAAGAAGTTGTGAAAAAATCGTACAAATAGAAGACGTATTTTGTACTTGATTGAAAAATATGTCTGCTCTGTCAACAAATAGAATGAGTTTGTAAATATCCCTTAAAGTATGCCGGAGCAATCGAAGGCAGTAGATATTGTTATTAGAATCGATTCCGAGTACTACGATAGAGATGTGCCAAGTTGTTGATTTCAATGAAATTTAAACTTTTGTGATTTTCTTATGGTTCCATTTTTTGCATTTACTTTGTTTTAGGAAAATTGCATATTTTTGTGCTCTATAGGGAAACTGCTTTTATCGTAGTCACTTTTACGTTGAACATTTGAGATATTGGGCTGAAATAAATGGTATGAAAATTAAGGATCGAAAAATAAAGGAATTACGTTTGACCTGGGTCGTAATCACGCTGCAACTGATTACTATATTGGATTAGCGACTTCATTCCGTGAATATCGTCGTGCAAGTATCTTGGTATTTTGTTAGTAAGTTAGGTAGGGAGAATCAAATAAATCCAGTAACGAGAAAGTCGTGGAAATCGAATTTTGTAATGCGAACATGTAGAAATGTACGGAAAGAATTGAAATGTACATCACTTGCCCGTTTGTATAGTAAAGACATAATAAAATTTTATGAGAAGGCATGATTGAGTTGCAAGGAAAAAAGAAACCTGATCTTCAAGAATGGATTTGGACTGCTCTAAAGCAACTTTTGTGGAGGCGTTGGATGACATGCTGATTGCCAAGTTAATTCAAGATGAATTAGTGGTGCTACAGATTGGAACATACTTTCTCGTACTTTCTAGTTTTCTCATTTATTTGGTCTGAGCTAGATTTTCGGTTTTGCCTCACCTTCTTCTCAGCAGCCATCTATCACCGCCCAAAGTATATTTTTTTCACATTTTCTCAATTTTCGACCCCCTAATGGTATGATTTTACGTATATTATAGACGAGTAAAACCACGTCCAATATGGAAATTTTCTTTAAAAAATTGGGAATGATCTGAAAAATGGAAAATTTGGTTTGGTTTTTGAAAAAATGTTGTTAATTTATGTATTTATTATAAATTAAACTAGTGGTGCTAAAGACTGCCAAAGACCTCGTACTATTTTCTTTATATTTCCAGTCTGGACTATTTGGTTTTGCCCTACACTTCTCAGCTACCATCTATTGGCATCAAAACATTTTTTTATGTTTCTTCAATTTTTCGGATACCTACTAATAGAATTAAAATATGAATTAAAGAATAGTACAAAAGAGTAAAATCTGGTCCTATATGCACATCTTCATTTAAAAAATGGAGCCAAATTTAAGAAAATGTCGTTTAAGCGTTTCTGAAAAGGCACATTGTTACCACAAACTTTCGAGATGACAAGAAACTTCATAATAAATCATATCAAGAAGTTAAGAAAGTCAGTCAAGAAGTTAAGAAACTACTTGGCTGTCCGGGAGACGTTCTAGGCACAAGTGTTAACGTTTCGGACGCCATTCTGCGACCTGATCAAGCTATTTTGACCTGCGGGCGCCCCACGGACTCTGGCCGTGGAAGCTTACGCTCCGATTTCAAACACTTATACACACAAATACAATAATGTATAACAAATGACCCTCATGTGCAAATTAGCGATGTGAGGAACATTTAAATAATACATATGAGTAATTGTTCAGAAAACAAGATTACAGAAATTAGCATTGATATGTTATTTAGTACTTTTAGCGCTATCCGTACAACAAATTTAAAGAAAAATCGGGCACAGTTTTTGAAAAAATCTTGTTTTAAATATTTTTAATATTCCCCATATTTCACTCAAAATTATGAGAAAACTACTAAACTTGTCAAAAATGTACACGACAATAATTCAGGAAAAGATTGTGGAGAACAATTTTTATTTGAACAAAAAAATTGCTCTCTTCAAAATTGTAGTTCTACGAGATGGTGAAAATTTTCAAACTTAAGCAATTTTTGAAAATTTAAATTTAAAGTTAAGAGTGAAAATTAAACGCATGCCATCTTTTTAAATGTATTTTTTAGAATCTTGCAAAAAATTTCAACAAAAAATTTGGAACCATTTTTGAGAATCTTTGAAAATATTGCAGGGGCTTTATATAAATTTAAAGAATTCTTTTCAAAATCACAAATCTTCGAGACGGGTCATATAGATTTAGGGGAACGAAATCTGGAAAACAAACTTGCGTGCTGTGATTCTCTCAACCAGGTATTTCCCAATAATGGGATACCACCCAGCCTGGAAAAGTTCTGAGCGGCCGATTGGTCTCCTAACATGTGTTGTAGTGTAGTGCATGTAAATGTGAGTATATGTGAGAGACGAGGATAGGACAAAGAATAGGGAGATCGCTCGCGGTCTTTTGCTCGTTTGTGTGTACCTTCAATAGAAAAATTGCAATCTGGATAGCTGGGAACATAAAGAAGCTGCTATATGAGTGGTGCTGTATAATGATATCCTTAAATCATTATAAGTTTCTCAAAGTTGTTTCTCGAAGGGCCAGGTTTTGCTTAGACATTTCCAGGCAGGGTGTAGAAAGAAGCAGCAAACTACCTTACGTCCTTGGAATTACGTAGTAATCTTCAGTAGTGATACTCTATAATTATATATTAAGTGTCCGACCGACCCAGAAGGCTTTCATTGTACACAGACAAGACTCGAACTAAAATAAATAAGGGGCTCATAGTCACTCGAAAAGAGGCGGATTAAGATGCGACTCGAGGCTATGTACAAAGCATACACAGGCTATTCTGCTTGGAATGAAATACACTGTCGTCTAGGAAAACCTTGATACTTCGGTAGAGCGGATCACGTGCACAAAATTACAAGAATTCAGAAACGGATGTCGGGAAATTTTCATTTACAAACCGAACTCAGAGAGGCTGGAACAGTTTGCCTACGAAATCTTAGAACTCTTTCTTCAAAGCTTGAACAAGTTTAAAGATAAATTAGTGTTCTATCTAATTATGTATATTCTAGATCAATTTATCAGTTAAGTTTCTACTGTTAAATTAATAGTATTTTCTATTATGTAAGTTGTTTAATTTTTTATTATGTATAGCAGTTGTATTATTATTTTATTACTATTTATGTAGTTAAGTGCAGTGCAGTGTAGTGTTATGAAGTGGAGGGAAAGGAATGCGGAAGACACAGTTAAGTGTTATGCAGTGCAATGAAGTGAAGTGGAGTAATAGTTGCGCCGTGATATTATGTACAATTTATTATTAATTCTTGTTTTTAATTAACTAATTTTTTATAATTCATTGTTAGCCAATGTAAGCTTAATGCATGTAATGTTAAGATATTCAGCCACCAAGAAACGACACTTAATTTCAGAATTAAAAATAAATCTAATCTATATGAAATTCCTGAAGCGCGACTTGCCGTTCTCTTACGAACCCTTACTTCATGAGCAGACTAATAAGAACGCCCCTAAAGCAACTCACCAGCAGGGCGAGGACGATAGCCTCTTCGAGCCGCATCGTTCAGCCGCAGCTTCGTGCTGCTGAAGCACTCGCCGAAAGCAAACCAGCTTTCGACTTGTCAGGAGCTGGGGCAGGGTCGCTTTGCGCTTGCACGCACTTGGAGCACCCACCCACCCTCCCTCCCTCCTCCGTCACCGCCCCGCCCCTCCCATCGCTCCCCCCCGCCCCCGCCTCATCCACAGCGACCCATCATAGTGGCGAGCGCTCGATAGCACACGCTCCTGATTAACGGTCCATTGGACATGATTCCACCGTGACAAAACCAGTGAATAGTTTTGCGAAAGGCTGCATTGTTATCGTTCTTATCATTGCGTTTTTTACCTTTGCAACAAATGAGATTACACTTGAGCTCTTCTGCGTCCCGATGTTTTGACAATTGTATCTTCAGGAGCGACTAGAGAGAAACGTGATATTAAAGATCACGTGTGCCAGCCATTTTCCGCGCGACAGATGATGGTTTTGCAATATAAATTTCCCTCGAAGGACATGAGTTATCAATGATTGGTTTGCTAGTCTCCAAACGGCAAACTTGATATCTTTCTTTTTAACTAGAATGCTGTTCTTTAATAATGCTTTTCGACAGACCGAAGAAGATACATAGGTGGATCAAATATGAACGAGTCTTTTTAAAAAGTATTTTATTGAAGATTAGAAAATAAAAAAGAAACAATGCAGACTACTTTTATACATAACTTCCATCATTATCTAGACATTTTTGCCACCTTGTCGGTAGTTTTATATTTCCGTTCTCAAAAAAGTTTTGTTGACGCGTGTACAAGTATAACCATCTCTTACCAATCAAGTATTCAACCTCTTCATTAGTGGAAAATTTTTCACCACCCAAGTTGTCCTTAAGAGGACCGAAAAGATAGTAGTCCGAAGGCGTCACGTCTGGGCTGTAGGGAGGATGCTCCAACACTGTCCAGTGCAATTCCTTCAATATTGATTGAGTAATAGCTGTAGAATGGGTTCTTGCATTGTCTTGAAGGACGAGAACACTGCGTATTAAATTCTTGCCTCTTTTCGACCGGTAGGCATCTTTAACCTTTCTCAAGAGCTCACAATAGTGGTGCATTTATTCTTTGTTTCTCGTGAAGGAAATCAACACACACCACTCTCTTTACATCCCAGAAGACAGTCATTTGGACTTTACGGGTAGACAAACGTGTCTTTCCTTGAGTGGCGCTGATTTTTTTTATCACCATTACATACTGAACCTCTTCCTTTCAGGAGTGTAGTGGTGCACCCAAGTTTTATCACATGGAGAACACGTATTAGAAATGAGTCTCCTTCTCCACCATAACGATTGAAAAGTCTTTGAGAAGCTTCTATTCTTGCAGTCTTCTGATTTGCATTCAAAAGTTCTTCTGGTTCCGTATTTCCCTCCATTGGTTAGAAGCGTTCGTGAATTCTGTTCTATTACATTGTAGCTAAATAAGGCGTTGCCGTAAGCTCATTGTTTTGTGGTTGTGAAAAATGCAATTTGGGACTGCTTGCTGGCGCAGCCCGGGATTGGTGATACTTGGGAAACTTTCCCTTGCGGGATGTACTGAGCTACCTACTGACGAGTTTTTAAACCCTGTCTCCATATACATTTCCTCCGGTTCGCCTACAGATTGCAGTAGTGCACGAAACCGATTCCATGATAAGGTGATACTCTTAAAATCTCTATAAATTTATAATAGACATAAATAAATTTATGTCTTCAAATTAACTATAAATTTATATTTTATGTTTCTGTTTAAAATGGTATATTTAATGTCTTGCATTGTGTGATTGAAATTTTAGGAAAGGTAAAACAATTATTTGTTTCTCGAATATTAAATTTATACATAGTCTCCAGTTCCCTTTCCACACACCTTTCACTTCCCGTTCAAGAATTTTGTATCTCTCCCTCAAAATTGTCTCTGATGTCACCACTGCATGTTCTGCCTATAGTCCTGTCTCGAATCTCTAGGTCTGGTAAAAAGGACAGCTCGCTGTCATAATTTTTCTTTCGATCTGTTCATAAGAATTTACATAACGCCAATCTGTTGAGCCTCGAAATATTAGCCAGCTAGCTCGCCTCCAGTTAACGGCACTTACGACAACGACTCACTGTTCCTATGTGCGCATCCATACCCTATTGTCTTGAAGCTGCCTAGCGAATAAGTACGTCGGCGTCAGAAAAAAATAGTCCTATCCTTATAACAGGAGATCTCACCCAATCAGTTCCGTCGTGACTCCGACCTTCTGAAGGGTCTTTGAGGTTTAGATGCAGACGGGCATGAGTTTGTTGAATAACCCACAACTGTTGAGGTGAAGACTCATAACACACAGATTCCAACTACACAACGTCCTGGAGGAAGTAATTTTCTACATACAGGAATAATATTTTGCCGCACAGGATACCGCGAGTGGTCCTGGTAGGATTTTAGACGCCGATAGCAGCTGTAAAGAAGTTGGGGGCAAAACCGGAAAGCAAACCCCGTCCTAGATTTACGAGGGCTCGCCATTTTTTAGCACCACTAGTTTCGATTACAGGGTTCCACAAAAAGAGTTTTTCTGCCTAAAAATCGTCTTCTTACATTGAAGAATCACAATACTTTCTTTTTACTACGTAGTTACTTAGCCGAGAAAGTAAAAAACGAGGAATACAAATTTCCGGAGCAATTGAACTATATTTAAACCTGCTATCAGTAATTTTAACTTTTGAATACAAGTTATTTCTGGGAATAACTAATAGTTCTACATTACGCATTTTCCGCATTATTTCTAACTTTTTGCAATTTTCGTCAATTCAGAGTGTTCAACAAAAATTAGACCTACGCTAATTTTTAAGGGACATATATCAATGCATAAATTCTGTAATTTTGGAGCAGTTATTGAATATGAAGTAAATTAATTCAAAGGGAAAATAACATTTATGTTAAGCAACCTTCACACAATTCGAAATTTTGTCTGAATTAAAACTATTTGCGACCTTCTAAGTGATAATACCCGGTCCTAGTATAGTCATAGGATAGTATGGAGTAATCTGTCTTGACCGTTATAAACTACACATATTTTGATCGCCAGGTGCGACGAAAGGTAAACAACAAACTTAGGTTCGCGCATTTCGGTAGAAATTGATCAAGAAAGTGAAGTTGTCAGTAAAACAACGAATAAATAATCCGGTCAAAATATACACCATGTTAAACACGAATTTCATTTAGTGTTCTTCGAACACGTTTTGATTGAAAACTAATAGCCGTTATGAGTTACACTTCGACAAGCTATAAATGCGTTTATTCTTTCCCTGTTTTTCCGCTTGTATTTTTAATTGATTCGTAAAAATTGCTCATAAGACAATAAAAATCCTATTAACGTGTCGAAATGCGCTTCTGACTAGATTAGGAATGACTCAGAGCTCAAGTGCCTCCGGTATCTGCAAACAATTCCCATAGCCCACGTATTTGGAAGAGACTTTACCGCCTCATGTCATTCTTAATCAATAGCAAGTGTTCATTTTCCAAACAACCTCCAGTGCAACACTCTTCACACGATATCTTGTTGAATGCTTTTATATTTTTGACTTAACAAGAATGGAGAATAAGAAAAATACATGAAATTAGCATCAATAAGAATAAATACAGTTCCATTGTGGCAGCCGACCGAGACACATCGTGCTCCGATTGCGGCCAGTGAAACGTTGTTTTCATATTGTCATTTAGACAGTGAACTTTGTGACATTTAATTAGTGGTAATACTCTAGTTCCACGAGTTGTGAGTGTCTGAAATCAACTATACGGTCAGCCGTTGCAGCGGCTACCCTGCTCAAGGATGGAGCCCACGGGCATCGGGGCTCCCATAACCTCAACACCATCACCTAAGGTATCTACTCAACCAAAGCTGAAAACCTACGCAAATGCTATGTCAACTGAAGTGTTTCCCACCAAGGACCAGGCTATAATCATTGACTCACTAGAAGGTCTCACCATTAAAGATTACATAAACAGTCTCTCCAACATTATTGACGCTAATGAAATAAGATTTATTTCAAAAATTGCAAACAACAGAGTATGTATTTTTCTAAGCTCTCAAGCAATAGCTGACACCCTTACAAACAACCATAAAGTCATTAAAATAAAAAACCATGATCTGAAGCTGAGACCACTTCTAACAAAAGCCAAAAGAATAATTATTTCAAACGTCTGCCCCATCATCCCTCACTCAGTAATAGAGAATGTACTCACCACAAATAACATCAAATTGGCATCCAAAATTACATTTGTTAAAGCTGGTATTCCTGGACAGGGGTTCTCCCATATTATGAGTTTTCGGAGACAAGTATATGTTTCTCCTGAAGATGTAGGTCTACTAACTGAATCCACTACTGTATATTATGAAGGCTCAACATATAGGATATTTTTCACAACTGATGAAATGGCATGCTTTAATTGTCACCAAACTGGGCACCTAGCTGGACAATGCCCTTCACCCAACACTTCTAGTCACCATAAAACTACCAATTTAAGTAATGTTCCCATGGAATCTGAACACATTAGTGAAAAACCCTGTGACGTGCCAGATCCAGCAACCAATGGAAAAGACACTGAAGTAGCAGATATACAATTTCACCATGAGTCCATGAAAAAAATGCCCACAACTGATTCTTCACCACCTTCTAAATCTGTATCTTCTACTAATGAAGCCAAAAACAATGAAGAAATCTCAAATAATAACAACATAGTCTCCCTCAGTACCAATAAAAGATGCCTCCAGACTGACTCCTCCTCACCTTCCAAGTCTGTAAGCAACACAACTGAAACAAATAATATGGAAAAACTCTCAAAACAACCAAAAAAGAAAAAAAAGAAGAAAGAGAAAAATATGGAAGAGCTGATAACCCCTATCAAACACATAATTGAAGACTCTCAAAACAACTATCCCCTTACTTACATTCAATTTAAATCCTTTTTAGAGAACTCTTTCAGTACTAATGATCCTATACTCATTGCTACTGACTACTCACAAGACATATCATCCATCACCAGAATGATGCATAGTCTATATCCACATCTCACCAATAAAACCATAAAAGGCAGATTCACCAGGATTATCAGGAAAATCAACTCAGTACTTCATACTGCAGATGAATCGAGCACTGAAACAGACTCCAGTATAGAAATCAACACCAGTCAATGAAAATTCTTCAGTGGAATGTAAATGGCTTTTACCCCAGACTAGAAAGTATACAGTACCTATGCAACCTAACACACCCTGGCATCCTCTGTCTCCAAGAGACCAACTTCAAAGACTCCAAGTATGGCAATATCAAAGGGTATAATTGCTCCTTCAAAAATAGAATCAACTCCAATCATGCCAGTGGTGGTGTAGCTATATTCATCAAAGACCATATTCAATATCAAGAAGTGAATATTCAATCAAACATTGAAGTCAATGCTATAAGGATCTTGTCACCTGTTCAAATCAATATATGTAATATCTACCTACCAAATAGCTACAAGTTTGATGAACAAGAAGTAACTGATATTATTAACAAGATGCAAAAACCTTTTCTCATTATGGGGGATTTCAACAGCCATAATCCAATTTGGGGATCCAATAAAACTGACTACAGAGGTGTCATGCTTGAAGAAATATTTGATAAACTAGATACAATTGTTCTTAATACTGGAGAACCTACTCACATCAATACCAGTACCAACAATTACAGTGCCATAGATATTTCCATTTCCTCCACCCAATATGCCTATAAATGTTCATGGAATATCTTAGATTACCCCTATGATAGCGACCATTTCCCTATTTTTATAAATATTAACAACACTCCCAACATGTATAAAAATTACCAAGCAATCCCAAGACGGAATTATAACAAAGCTAACTGGAATATCTATAATGATCTGATCAAAAAGTACCTACCTAATACTAATGTTCTTCTAGAAACAGAGAACATCGACACTATCATCAATTCATTTAACGATGTCATAACCAAAGCTGCAAATGGATCAACTGAAATAATCAAATCATCAAAGAGAACCAAACTAGTCCATTGGTGGAATGACAAATGTAAATTGGCACTAAAAAATTCCAAACATGCCTTCAACAAATACAAAAAACATAATACTGAAGAAAATAAAATACAATACAAAAAGATGAGAGCTGTTACAAGAAGAACCATAAAAGAAAGTAAAGCAAACTCTTGGTACAACTATGTCTCAAGTTTGTCAATACATAATAATATTAGTGAGTCATGGGCAAAAATAAAAGCTATCGAAGGAACAAAAAAAGGTAAACAAATACATTTTTTACTATCAAATAACCAAATCATCACAGACCCTAACGAAATAGCAAATTCAATTGCATGCAGCTTTGCCAAAAATTCAAGCTCAAAAAACTATACAGAAGCCTTCTTACAACACAAAAAAGAACAAGAGAACCTTACAGAACTTACAAATAATGAAGACTTGGCTACTTATCACCATCTTAATGATCCTATTGGAATTAAAGAACTCAATTCTGCTATCAACAGGACTAAAAACTCTTCACCTGGACCAGACAACATTCCATACATTCTTTTGAAGAATCTACCCCTGGAAGGAAAAGAAACATTACTTAAAATATATAACATAATATGGGATAAAAATGTATTTCCCCAGCTATGGAAATCAGCTATTGTTATACCTGTACCAAAGCCTGGAAAAGACCCCACAAAAAATGAAAATTACAGACCCATTTCTCTAACATGCAATATGTGCAAAATTCTGGAAAAAATAATTAACATAAGACTCAGATGGTTTCTAGACTTTAAAAACATCATATCCAACAATCAATTTGGTTTCAGAGCAGGACACTCAACTATTTCTCACTTAGTAAGTATTGATACTTACATTCAAGAAGCCCTTGCTAACAAACAGCATGTTTTAGCAGTGAGCCTAGACATTGAAAAAGCTTATGACATGGTGTGGACCCATAGAATCATGACAAAATTACAAGAATATGGACTTAAAGGCAACATATTTGAATTCATCAAGAATTTCACCAAAGAAAGAACTTTTAATGTGAGAGTTAATGGTAGCTTATCATCAGCACAACATCTGGAAAATGGACTACCACAAGGTGCAGTACTTAGTGTTACCCTATTCCTATTGGCCATTAATGATGCAGGCTCCGAAATCAACCATCCGGTAATCACAAGGAAGTATGCAGATGACATTACCATTCTTTGCAGAGGAACATCTATTACAACCAGTCAAGAGATTATACAATCTGCCTTAAACAATCTCCATGAATGGTCTCTCAAATCAGGTTTTAAATTTTCAGCTTCCAAAACCCAATGTATAATATTCTCCAGACAAAATATTGTGAATCTGCCCATATTAAAAATGGACCTACATCAACTAAATTTTGATCAAACCATTAAAATTTTAGGCATGCATTTTGACTCAAAAATGAGCTGGAAAAGACATATACAAATTATATCTGAAGAATGTAAAAAAAGACTAAACATACTCAA